>CM041631.1:1441492-1473271 GCA_023333625.1 Bothriochloa decipiens
AAAATTGTTTCTTTTTTATATAAAAAAGAATTGTTGCATTTTTGCTAGGCTCGCTTCATTATCTCTTCTTTTTAATTTCTTCAATTACAAGTCTAAACATACGGATGGCCACTCCAAATATCAAATTTAGAATGACAAATACGTTGTTACCATCAAAGACACAAATTGAATATATTTTTACCATTTTCAATGAAATGGCGCGTAACTCGACCTGACAGCATAGACCCACCGTAGGAGATGGCACTTGGTATTTGGAGAGTGTTCATCGGATGGTAAAAAGTTAAATACCCCCACTAAACAAAGATACTTCATACTTTTTCATGAACTTCTGAATCGCTATGCGAATACCTCCACTTTTTATTCAAAAATCTACGTACAGCAATAAAACAAATGGCATTAAATGCACATCCATTTTTATTAAAAAAATCCTTGTGCACAACATTAAAACTATGCCAAATTCTATTGCTTTTAGAATATATTGATCGAAGTTACGGCAGTAAGAAACGAAAGGCACATTTTTGCCCTCCCAACAAATAAATTGTGACCGGGTCAAACAGCACAATATATACCAATGCACAAAGTACAAAGCACAAATCCACTCATCCAAATTCACTGTAAATCCAAGGACTCACAGCAGATGCTTATACAAGCAGTTGAAACTGTCTGGGGCCTAAACAGGACATAACATCTTTTTTGCTTGCGAAGTCAAGCAACATAGCATCTTTTTTGCTTGCATAGTCAAGCAATTGATGGTGGAAAGACAAAGTAGGCAACATGACCATACATATCCCCGCTATTCATCAGTTCTGCATCTCATCTCCCTCATTATGCATCTAAGGTTTTGGCAACAAGTAATATCTGATGTAGCCCATCCCTGAGATCTTGTACTCGAACAACGGGGGTTTCATTTTCTCAGATGAAAGAGAGATAGTCACTTCATCAGACATGGTAGATACCTTGGAGGAGTTCATGTACCACAGGTCAAAGGTCAGGGAAACCTCTTCTTTCATGTCTATAAAGACATATTCTTTTGGCTGCATTGATACAATGACCCATTAACTAGTGCACATACAAAACAGGATCCATTCTACAGTATTTCTTAAAATAGTAGTTGAATGACACAGGATACTAAAGATGTTACTCCATATGATAGAACCAATTAAAATTTATAGAATAAACAGATGAACAGATGATAATCTGCACTGCATAGTAGTAAACCACCTCCACCCAGACAGTTAAGGAAATAAACAATAACTACAAAAAACACCTAATTCAATTCTATTTACCAAAATGAAGAGCCATGTTCCACTTTATGAAATATGTAGACAAATTAACAAATCCAGTTATAGAGACTAAACTAAGTCTCCCAACACAAAACAGCAACATTAGCAAACAAAGTGAATTAGCAACTCAACACGCGAAATTCTAAGGCAGCAAGTAGCATGTTGTGCTAATCTGGTGTCTATCCACCAGACAGGCTAAAAAGGTAACATAGGTGAGGAACCAAGAATGCACACTTGCTAACAACATTTGGCATTAAGAATCGACAACACATCACTGATATGATTGTTCACTACATTTCATGTTACAGTCACATACAGATATTCAGAGGATGATATATCCATTACAATTTGAGGGGGAGGGCAAACCAGTAAGTACCTCGCCAACAGTTTGGGTCTGGCTGCAGAAAATTGTTGAGTTCCCATTTTTTCCCTGAGCGAAGAAGATGACACCCTGCTTATCCGCCTTCTCCACCGAGATAATGACATCTACGGCAGGAGATGGAAATGTCAAGGTACAGAACTAGAATCCTCCATGCGCAACAGTAACAGTTAGCCTTATAAATCACCAGGTAAAATTTATGTACCAGTGTCCCTGTCCCCGGTGCTGCTGAGCTTCTTGCAGATACGCATAAACTTGGCAGAGGGCATGCGGACTATGGCCTGGTACTCGGATTCCGGGGTTTCCGGGATTTTCACGGGCACGCCGTCGATGTCCTCCTCCAAATCCTCGAAATGGAAATCAAAAGATCAAATGTCACCATCCCCTGTTCATTTCCACAGACAACCCAAAATCAGCACAGGGTCAGGGCAAAGAGCAGCTAGCGCAAAAGACTTGCGGGTCCCGCACTTACCGGGCGACTCGAACGTGAAGGTAACGGTGTCGGATAAGTCACGCTCGGCCTTGATGGTGATGTTGTCTTCGTTGTTGACGCAGCGGAAAACCTCGGCCATCTCGGCGAGGTTCAGGCCGATGGAGAGGCCGCGGTCGCAGCTGTACTCTTTGAAGAGATCTTTGCGGAGGAGGAGCGTGCCGACCGCGAAGCCGTTGGTGTCCACGGCTTGGATCTCGCAGCCCTTGCCGGAGAAGTCGAAGTTGGCCTTAGTGAACACGTCGCTGAGCGCCTCCAGGGCATTCTTGAGGAGAGTCGCCTGCTCCAGTTGCAGATCCAACAAGGTGGGGAATCCCATGGTGGCGGGGACGGCCCGGCGGCGGCGTAGGGGAAGAGGGGGGCGGGTGCGAGGAGGGGTTTGGAAAGGGAGAGCGGAGGAGGGGGGTGGAGGAAGGGGGAAGGGACGGCCCGGCGGCGGCGGCGTAGGGGAAGAGGGGCGGGAGAGATGTGGAAAGCCTAGCTTAGTAGGGGAGGGATGAAGGGGAAAGGGAGATTAATAAATAGGGAAGAGAGAAAAGGGGAGGAAAAAATTTTTTGGGGAACCGGCCTGCCTCCGCGCGGGGGCCCTCGGGGTCCGACTGCTCGGCAGCAAAACACGTTCCGGCATGGAACCCCGCGCGCGGGAAACGAACGAGGGGCCAGCGCGTAGGAACGGGCGAAGGATCTGGCGTGGCCCCGCTTTCATCTATAATTGTTAATGACTTTAGAAAGTTATAACTAACAAACTAAACATCCAAATTAAATACTGATTACACTGTTAAATTTGTTATAATAAATTCTACAAAACAAGACCCACGTAGATATATCTAGATAAATCTTATTTACGAACATTTATCTTATTTTTTAAAAAAGTGATAGAACATCGCTAAATTATTTGATAGTCACATGACACGGGAAAATGAGAGTCGAGACACGCGACTCAAAGACGACGCGGGCCGGTGCACCCACGCCGCTGACGAGGTCGTGCCCGGACTCGCCGGTTCATGAGTGCGGCGTGCCAAAGTGGAGTGGTAGGGCGTCTGAGCGCAAGGGTGAAAGGTCGAGATGGCAAACTAGAGGGGGGTAAATAGTCCTTTCAAAAACTTATCGCACCAGCTAACCAAAACAAATGCGGAATTAAAACTATCGGTCTAGCCAAGACTTTACCCCTCTAACTATAACTCTAGATGCACCTTGTAAAAAGATCGTACACAAGAAAGTAAGGTGCCAAACTAGCTGGTGCTCTCCTAAACAAGTCTAGCTTGTAAGGCCACTCAAACCTAATCAACTAGTACTTTATCAAGCAAGTGAGCACTTACACAATTCTAATGAACAAAAGCACAAAGCCAACCTAAACTCACTAGATGCTCAAGGACAACGTTACACAAACCGAACTCAAGAGCTCAACCTTACTTAACTACTCAAGCTAAGCAAAGCAAGATATTCTACTTCTAGTAACACAAGCAAGAAGATGATTAATAAGCTACACAAGCAAAGTAATTACTAGAGGAGCAACACAAGCAAGATATATATGAATGTAAATACAAGCTTGTGAAAGGAGACGCAAACCACTGCGAAGTGTGGACACAAAATGACATGGCGATTTTTACCGAGGTTCACTTGGTCCGGCGCTCCGTGTAACATCCCAGATGTTAATACGTAATTAAAATATTAATAATGTGCATTATCAAGCATAATCATCGAGCATCATGGCATAAATACATGTATTTTTCTTTAATGTCTTTTTGTGGTGTTTGTTTAATACATGAAATAATGATACTTAGGGTGTTTGTTTAATTTTAAAATCCTTCAAATTAAAATATCCCTTTTATCCCCTTTTCTATATTTCAAAATCTACAAAGAATTTGTGGTTGGTTTAAAAAGTATTATTGTAGATCTTGTTGAGACCTACAATAGTGGTATTCAAAGTTTTTCAGATTTCAATAAATAATTTCAAATGAATTTAAAAATACAGATTTCCAACATTTATCGCCTTTTGATTTTAAATTTATATTTCAAAATTTATGCATAATTTGGGAAAACTTTGTATATGAAAAATGTTTGGATTAAAAAGTTGAGCATTTCATAGTTTCGAAGATTTTTAAGTTTTATTGAAAAATCTTGGAGTATTTTACATTTTTTGATGAGTGACAGTTCTATAATTTTGATGAACAGTAACCCGCGAATTCCAGTCTGCCGCGCCGCTGCCGTGCTTGATTTGGTCGCGACTTCACAGTGATTCACGAGCGTGGACGCGTGGTCGAGCTCACGAAGGTGCTGGCAAGGCCTCAACATCGCCCTCGTCTATATATATGGCAAGCCGGGCGCCGTTATTTTTGCCACGGCCGTCCGCCATGGCCGGCAAGCCGAGCTCCGGCCAACGCCCGTGTTCATTGCGTCCGCGCCTCCTTGGCATTAGCTTTGGGAGCCATCGCTTTTCTCTCGACGTGCTGCACCTCCTGCCCCTCTTCTCGCCCCTAAGCGCCGCCGGGAGCCTCCGCGACACCGTCGCCCTGCAACCATGGGCGCCTATGCACGCAGCCAGGCCGACCTGGTCTGCCTCGGGCCGAACCACGACCTCCAGTGGGTGCGTGAGGGCCCTGCGGTGCTCCACCGCCCCTCCCTCTCCGCCGGAGACCGCCCTATGGCCGGAAATCACGAGCCCGACGTCTCCTCTGCTTCAAATCATGAGAAGGACCTCGCACATGAATTTGATAAAGGCCAGGGGGTTTCCTGCAAAGTCTATGACTCAGATGAATAGTGTCCCAGGGACCGGTTTGTAGATATTTTCTTGTATCTTTAGAAATTCATATCTAGAGTTTGGTAACTCCGTTTTTGGTGAACTAAATTTTGTTGCGCTCCTTATGATGTCTAGTTTTTATTAAAAATATAAAGTATTCCATGTTTAATAGTAAAATAATTAGTTATATTTTATGCCATTTATTTAATGTTTTAAAAGAGGAAAATTTATATCTCTTGCTATGTAGCTCTATATGACTTGAAATTTTGATTGTGTGTTGTTAATGCTATGTTTAGGCTGTAGTTTAATTTTTAAGCATGTTAGATGTTGTATGAGTTAGTTATGAATTTTCTTTTGTTAATAATTGTTTTATCTTGTGTAATGCTTTTAAAATAGTTTATAATTAGCTAGTTATTTAATCTTGTTATGCTTTCACCAATGCATTGTCGTGCATCATGTCATGAGTTCATCATGCTAAAGCATGCATCATTTCATTACGTGTAGTTATTTCGAGAGTGAGTTGGATCGTGGTATATTTCGGGAAGTACCATTCAAGATGGAGACGTGGATCCATGATGTTGGTGTCATCCATCCCTGGAGCTGGTGCCAAGAGTAACACCTGTGATCCTGACGAGAACTAACCACCGCTGCAACAAAGGCAAGCCCCGGATGCATTTAAACCTTCCTTGATTTTATAAAATTTTTATCGCTTCAGTTATAAAATGTTGCATTAAGTAATAGGAGTTGAGTGATAACCCACCAATTGCATTACCTGTCTTATTTCCATGTTCCTTGTTATCTGTTTTTAGAAAATGCTTAGTTATGCTTAGCCCTGCTTAATTTGTTGGCTTTTCTTGATGGAATCATGATGGTACTTAATAAATCGAGTCTGGACTGGTAACTTGCATTGGGAAAGGAGTCCCTCTGTAGTGTTTTCGTCTGTTGATGCCCTAGGACCCGTTCGTTGACTTGGCCCTCAGATCATGAATTTAGTGATAATCACATGCTAGTGGTAAGCCCTACTTCAGAAATTCTTTTACTAGAGCGGTGAGCCCGCGCACTGGGAGTGGAGAGATGGCGGGAGTACAAGATACCCTCATGGAACAAGGTTCCGAATTGGAGGTGTACGTGTGCTCTCGGGTGGCGCGGAAACTGTTCTAGTCTTGGAGGATCTAAGTGAGGGTTGATATATGCAAGCATAAGTGCTACATATGTCGTGTGGTTAGGAATCCTAGCTGGGCGAATAAGCGATTCGAATCATCGTATGCTCCACGAGTAAGGAGATTTGATCTAGCACCATCAACGTAGTTAACAAGTGGAAAGTTGAAAAAGAAAAAGAATGAAGTTGTATTGTTAATCTTGATCTAGATTAGAACATTTTACTTCCTGTTATAACTAATGATGAATTAAAACTTGATCCAAAGATCTTTTCTGCAAAAGTCCTTATTTCTTGCAGCCTTACCTTGTCCCTCTGGCCTGCATTCCTGAGTCTTCACCCCTCTTTTCGTCTGGTCAGTCTTGTTGAGTACTTTTGTACTCAGGGTTTGTTGAACCCCTGTTGCAGGTGCTAATTGGTGTTCAAATCAAGTTCATGTCGGTGGGCTCGACGTGATCTAGTTGTCCTCTCCTGACTTAGGCGCTCTACCTAAGTTGTCTTCTGTAGTTCTTCTCTGCTTCCGTAATTGAAGTTAAGTTTGTAAAA
Organism: Bothriochloa decipiens; assembly: GCA_023333625.1. Taxonomy (NCBI): domain Eukaryota; kingdom Viridiplantae; phylum Streptophyta; class Magnoliopsida; order Poales; family Poaceae; genus Bothriochloa; species Bothriochloa decipiens. Next base: position 1,448,087 of record CM041631.1, read on the forward strand.
GTCAACTTATTCATATTTTGTAAATTCTATATTATCATTCTTCCGCACTCTGATATATATATTTTGTAACAAATGTTGTAATATTGGAGCTACTCCTTTGTTGATCCTAGTATGAGTTGTTAAATATGGTTTAATCGGGGTCCTTTGAGGGCACCCGACAGGGCCTTCTAAGTTGTATGGGACGCATGCATGGCTAGTTGAGTCTTTGAGACAATGATAGGTACATGTGGGCCATATAATTTAGGAGGTTCTACCACACTCTGCCCCGCATCCTACGCTCAGCTCACGACGAATCCTACGCTCACAGGGCAGCAGATCACCCCGTGCTATATCTCTTAGCTCCGAACTCCGATTTCGATGATCTTAGACTTGTTGGAAAGCTTACTAAGAGAGCTACACAATCCACATATCCTCTTGATCCATATCATAAAGGATCAAAGTAGTTTTCTATCAAGCAAGCGAGCACTTACACAATTCTAATAAGCAAAAGCACAAAGCCAACCTAAGCTCACTAGACGCTCAAGGACAACGTTACACAAACCGAACTCAAGAGCTCAACCTTACTTAACTACTAAAGCTTAGCAAAGCAAGATACTCTACTTCTAGTAACACAAGCAAGAAGATGATTAGCAAGCTACACAAGCAAACTAATCACTAGAGGAGCAACACAAGCAAGATATATATGAATGTAAATACAAGCTTGTGAAAAGGAGACGCAAACCACTGCGAAGTGTGGACACAAGATGACACGACGATTTTTACCGAGGTTCACTTGGTTGCCACAAAGCTATGTCCTCTTATGGCGATGCACCCACTTGGAGATTCACTCGCTAATTTGCGTCACCTAGCCAAACCCACAGCCTCGGGTGCGATGAATCAACACAAGATGGGGATCTTCCAAGCCACGAGCTCAACTAGAGTAGCCAATTCACGACTTCCGTGGGGAAGGCTCAAGAACTCCTCATAATCTCTTCTCTGGAGCACCGCATAATCTCCTTGCATGCTTTGACAGAGTCTCTTTCCACCAAACCGTCTAGGAGGTGGCAACCTCCAAGAGTAACAAGCCCACCGGCTTACAACATGAACACCTAGTGCCACTCGATGCAATCTTTCAAAGCAACGCACTAGAATCGCTCTCTCACTCGATTGGATGAACACTATCAAGTTAGAGTGAGTAGAGGGCTCTCCAAGCACTCTCCAAGGTGGACACCAAGTCTCCAAGGTGCTAAGCACCGCCCAAGGCCGGCCAAGGGGCTATTTATAAGCCCCCACTCAAAATCCAACTGTTACACCCTCAAACGGCTATATTCGGGAGCATCAGATGCGTCCAACGCCCTGCTTAGGACGCGTCCTATGCTATACAAATTCGTACGCCAAAGCACTCAGTCGAACCACCAGAAATGCACTGCATAGGACACGTCCTACGCCCATCGTGAGACGCGTCCGACGCTATTCAAAATCTATGCAGGAATCATTTTCATATTAAACTCAGTGTAGGACACGTCCTATGCTCCTCGTTGGACGTCGTGCGTTCACTGTGCAGTGTCCCACGCGTTCAAAGATGTTTCGGTTGAACTAGCCGTTGCCCGAGGCCCGGACGCATCCTACGCTAGCGTAGGACACTGCTCCCGTGCATCCTACGCTCCGCCTCGCCCGCAGGCTTGTTATGCATCCGGCGCTCTGCCCCGCGTCCTATGCTCAGCTCAGGACGAGTCCTACGCTCACAGGGCAGCAGATCACGCCGCGCTAAAATGGGCATATCTCTTAGCTCCGAACTCCGATTTCGATGATCTTAGACTTGTTGGAAAGCTTACTCAGAGAGCTACACAACCCACATATCCTCTTGATTCATATCACAAAGGATCAAAGTAGTTTTCCAATCCAAGAACCATCAACTCTCTTTTCCAACATAAGAGTTCGCGGAAACATCTTCAACACTTCTCCTTTTGCAAATGTGCCGACACCACCGAGTGTACATCAGCATATGCATGTGTGTTAGCATTTTCACAATTATTTTCAAAGGATTTTCTCTTGCTCTCACAACTTCACTCGATCCTAGCATGTCGCAAAGTTAGATCGCTCAAGTTAGATATGCAAACAAGTTTGCCCCTCTTGATAGTACGGCTATCAATCCTAAATCCGATCATCAACTTCTATACACACCTCATGAATGGTGAAATAAAATGCCCTAGGTTATACCCTTGCCTTGCATATTTTCATTTCCACCGTCTTCTTCCAATGTGCCAATGCAACACATGCACCGACATGATCACGAGATAATATGATCCACTTCATATCATCATGCAACCTTCTTGGTCCATCAATCTTGACCTCACTTACTCTTCATCGTCTCATGGTCCATCGACACCAAGTCTTGCTCAAGCTTCACCGTCCATGGTCCATCACTTCAAAGACTTGACTTGTGCTTCACACATCCACCAGTCCATCGAGCCAAGCCTCATCTTGATCTTCTTCATTTCGGTCACATGACTCCATGTCATGTCACATATGCAATTAAGGTCCTCCATTGCACATTATCATATGTGGACTAATCTCCTGTGTATTCTTAATTTAACACATTAGTCCAACCTAAAGTTATCATTCAATTGCCAAAACCACATAGGGACCATCAAAGCTTTTTGACCTTGATATCAATGAGTTGGGGCAACTCCCCCTATGTCAAGGCATGGGTCAACCAACTTGTAAATGAGGGTAGCTATTCTTGATTTGTATTGATCACTTAAGGCTGAGGATCACTTGTGGAACCACCATTTTGATGTACTAGATATCACTTTGAATGAATGCCATGTGTAGGGATGTGATAGTCTAGACCTATCTTGTAAGAACTAGCATTGTGGGCACCACTTGTAGGATTTGTCAAATATGCCCAATTCTTGAACTAGATTGTTTCCATGAGCTTCTTTCTCTTTGACTTGAACTACCATGTTTTGCTTATAAGCTTTTAAGTCCGGTTTGAATCAATGACAAGCTTCTTCACACCTCATAAAGTATAAGGGTTATCTTGCCAATATTGTACTTATCACTTATATGCAATCCAAAATAGATCAAGCACTTAGGTTCACTAGCTCATGAACAAATCCATATTCATACCACTAGATCAACTAACCAATCAAGCAATAGTGGTAGACTATGAATCTAAAAAAGTTTTAGACTATGAATCTAAAAAAGTTTTATTTATCATGCATGATCCTAGTAAGCATGTACTATATGAACTAATCACATACTAGTAAGGGATGAAATGGTCATGAATACAATGATACCTTTGCTATGTTGGAGTAGAGGATAGTCATTTGATTCCAATTTCATTACTCCAATAGCAATGTGAAGTCCAATTTCAACCATCAAAGCAAGAGAATAAACATGATGAACATTGATGACAGTTGAATCTAAGAAGAATATAAGACAAATCTACCAATCTTGATCGGGCAATAATGTTGATACAAATAAATAAACAATATAAAAATCTATCAGGATGCCACACCTAATAGAGCCGATAACTAGCTGTGTCGATGCATAACAAGAGGTCGGACGGACCAATGCAGCCTTATCAAATACAAACACAAGCCATGACAGTACTTACAGCAAACTAGAGGTCGGTCGATGCCAATGCAGCGTAGTCGTGAAGAACTCGCCGAGACCTAAGCTACTCCTAGTTCTAAGGGTTTTGGCCGGAACCGAAAGGTTGTTGTATTGATTGTCGAGGGAGTTTATAAGGTGCCGGGGCTTACATATTTATACCCTAGGCTTTGAACAAGTCCTAACCTAATACAACTTTGGAAAATAAGGAAAAGAATAGAAACTACTAAAACTTGGTAACTTGGACCCTACTATTTCGTCCTGTAGAGTCCCGTGCCGTCAATGCGCTGTCTCCCGTCGAATCAGATCGGAGTCGATGTGGCCTGTATGCTTCTTCAGATAGTCGATCCCGGTTAGCCGATTTGCTCCTGATTTAGCCGATTTTCCAATAAACGGCTGCTATCGGCATTTAGCCGACTCCCGGCAGAGTCTCCTTTGAGAAGCTTTACCTATGCGCCTGCCAATCCAAATTTTGGTGCAAACACATACAATATCCTTTCATTCTTTTGAGGTGTAGAGAAGGAAAAAGGAATTAATGTGTTTTTGCTAGGTTCATCTGATTATTTCTTTTTTAGTTTCTTCCATAGTTCCATGCTATATTTTTATATATTTTCACTCATATAAACAAAATGTTTTACTCCTAATATAACTCAACTATTTCACCATTTTTAAAAATAAACGTTCATATTTAGTTGTTCATATTATTAGAAAAAGCATCACATGCTCGCTCTTTATGAACGAAGAAGTCAAATACTATATGCATGCCTTCCGGCGGTGAGGAACATTTGCACTTCCATCCAGCCCATTTATCGGCTCAAACTCTGTTCGAAGCAGCCCAAAATGTGTCTAGCCCACTGAGGCCCGAAACAAGTGCCGACCCGTGGGCGATCACATGACTAAAGTGGGCCCATCCCACCCAACCTCCATCGTCCCCAGATCCCGCACGCACTCCACTCTTTTTTAGACTGTCTGCACTGGGTACTGGAAAACCCCCTCCAGTACCACTTTACAGGGAATTTCCCTGCAATGGGACATGGTAAAAGGAACGGTACCGTCCAGTAGCACCCCGCAGCCAGTGTCTGTGGTGCACGGTAAAGACGCTGTAGGGTGCGCTGGGAGAGGGCGAGGGAGAGGGCGAGGCTCGCTTTGTAGAAAGGGGGCGCAGTAGCAAGGGCGCCGGAGCTCCGCCGCCGCGCCGGCTGTGGCCACGGGCTCCCTGCGTGTGAGGAGGAATGTGAGGAGCTCCGTGACGGCTGGCCCGTCCATGGCGGCCGTCCCCGCGACCGCGCCCATCGGAGGAGGCGTTCGCGCCGCCATGGCCGGGCTCGTTCGTCATCCCTGCCGATTCGAGACGCCCCGAGCTTCACCGCGCCGGAGGGAGCAGGCATGGGGCTGCGCCCGCCACCGTGCTGGCTGATTGTGCCCGCGCTGCCGTTGCGCCGGTCCTTGCGCTCGGGAAGGGAGTGAGCACCGCCGATGGAGGGCCCGCCTCGCCCTCATGCATATCCGCTGCTGTCGGCCACGTGAGGTGCTCCGCCATTGCCAGAGCTCCTACTTTTCCCGCTCCCGCTCCGACGGCGGAGCTCGAGGACGGCGGAGCTCGAGGACGGCGGCGCTGCGCCCGGCAGTGCCCGCTACCGCTCAGGCAAAGGTCACTGTCTCATCCTCCTGTTACTCCTACCGGGAGGCCCAGTCCTGCTACGTCGAGTTCTCTTCAAGTTATAGGTAATATCATCATAGGTGAGGTTGATGCCGAGTTCTTTTTTCTGTCATCTTCTGCTTCTGTTTCTTATGCTTTTTTGCTTCTTGTTTCTAGATGGAGCCAATGTGCTTCTATCTAAGACAGAGGAAGATGAGGAGGCGCAAACCCCTCTTATCCATAAGCCGTAAGTCCCCTTTAACCTCTGCCTCCTTTATTCAGTTGTTTTGTTTTGCTGATGTTTCTTTTGCTTTTGTAGCCGGATAGAGGCTTCCGGGACTTCTTCTTCTCTTTCTCCTTCTCTTGCTGCCCATGTGTCATCTGTAGTGTAGTCCCTTGTAACTGTTCCCCTTCCTATCTTAGGAGGGGTGTGAGTTCTTTCAAGCTTCCACCGATGTAGTTGTCTTGGGCGCTTGGGTTCTTTCAAGCTTCCACCGAGGCAACTGTTAGCCCGTGCTCGCGACCTAGACGCCGCGTCGGCGGTCAGAGTGGTGGTGGGGAGGCCGCGAGGGAGGTGGAGGATGGGAGCTGCGTGGCGTCGGCGGCGGGAGGTGAGAAGGCAGAGCAGGGAGAGGTGAGAAGGCAGAGCAGGGAGAGGTGGTGCGGTGAATGGATAAGGAGGAGAGGGGAAAAGAAAAGTAAGAGAGAAAAAGAAAAAAGAAAAAAACCTGACCCATGGGTCCCACCGCTATAGAGTAGAGATATACTCCTAAGACTATCCGCACCGGCAAACTGTAAACAGAACTGCAATAGGCATAACAGTAAAAAGGTTGCACCGGCATGCGCTATCTCATGCGCTATCTTCTTGCAGCGCCGCATGCACGCTAAATACAGCACAGGCACTGGCCTGTCGCGTAGGTACGATACCGGCCTATGGCGGACCCCGCGTAGCATGCGCATGAGAGAGAAGAGAGAGGTGAGAACATGCAGCGACAGGCCCCACTAGTTCAACTAATAAAAAATGTTATAACTCCTAAACCAAATAACCAAATTAAATTCTGATTGCACCATTAAATTCGTCTCAATAAATACTTAAAAACTAGATCTCACATAGATATAATTAGATAAAATGATAAGTGACCCTATAGTAGATAGAGCACGCTATAAAAAAATAATTGAGTGAAAGAATTTAGTACAGAGGGGAGAATCTTATCACTAGGATGGATAGCGTGCGAATATAAAATTCTATGAGTACAGATAGTCTAATGTTTAGATAGGTAAGAAAGAAACTGGTATAGAGAAAAAATCTTAATAATTAAAATAAAATATTATTTTAATTGAAATTTAGAGTTTTATAAGTACGGATAGCGTTAAACCCCAACACAACCCCAACACGCCACTTTCTACCTAGCCTAGCACTAGCACAGCAGCTAGCTAGCCAAGAGTAGTAAGAGTAAATTAAAAAAAAAGAGAGTAGTAGGAGTAGCCGCGTGCGCTTCCCGAGCCCCGACCCAAACAAGCCCAGCCGACCAGACAGAGACCGACCTGCCCGTCGCAATGGCGATGCCGCCGAAGCCCGGCGGCGACCCGCTGCAGCGCTCGCCGGCGCGAAACCCCAACCTCAACCTGCCCTGCCCGCTGCCGCCGGTCCCGGGCGGGGCGCCTGCGCCGCCGCCGCAGCAGCAGCCGGGACCCCCGCCGCGCGTGGGCCACCACCGCCGCGCCAGATCTGAGGTGGCCTTCCGCTTCCCGGACGACCTGGCGGGCGCCGGGGGCGGCGGCTTCGACGAGATCGGCTCCGAGGACGACCTCTTCTCCACCTTCATGGACATGGACAAGATCGCCGGCGCCGACCGCGACCGCGATCGCGCCGCCGAGACGTCCTCGCCGCCCCGCCCGGCCAAGCACCGCCACAGCGCCTCCTTCGACGGATTCGGGATGGGGACTGCTGGCACCGGCGGCCCGGGCGGGCAGCAGGACGTTGGCAGAGGCGTGTTCGGAGAGGTCATGGAGGCCAAGAAGGCCATGTCGTCCGAGCAGCTCGCCGAGCTCGCTGCCATCGACCCCAAGCGCGCCAAAAGGTGACGCCTTTTCCATTCTTCCATTGCCACCGTCCCTCTCGCATTCTGACGCTACTAGCTAGGACTGCATTTGGTAGTTGATTGATTGGTAGGGTTGCAGGTGAGATGGCTCTTACTTTTTGTGATCTATATTGATGGAAAAGCAGCATATGCTTAATGACTCTTGGTATTATGTGCATCCAATCAGGAGAAGCGTAGCCACCTGTGAGTCTTGCCAACTACTTGAGACGTGGTCTGGAATCATCAGGATAGTGAAAGACAGCTTATTGGATGGGTTGCAGCAAGCTGACCAACTGAATTGGGTAGCTAGGTCATCCTTGTCACATACTAGGTTTCTTTCCAAGTGAAAGCAAGCACCCATAAAAGTCACTTAGATGTCATTTTTTTTTTGTTTCTTTAGTTAATGTCTAGATTGTAAAGGTTTCTTGTGTCGTTTAGTCTCATATAAGCAGAAATCAGAGGTCAAAATTGGTGGGATAATGTCATCGATGTGAATTGCTTTCGTGGCATTATCTCGATGATGGACACACGTCTTGGTCCTTAAAGGTGCTTCTGGTTGTTTAGTCTTAAATAAACACAGATGGACGTCAAAAAGGGCAGGATTTAACATCTATTTGCTTTATTGCAATGTTTTCCTTGCTGGACACTCCGCGTTATCTAGATTCCCTCCAAGATGCTCAATAAGTTAGCATGTCTTCTAATTGGTTCTTTCTAGGCACGAAACTATATGTCGTTTCCCCAAGCTTTGGGCGTATATTAAAGTTACACTGGAGATGGTTAGATTTTGTTTGTCAAAACTTTGTATTGGGGCCAAGCTATATGATATAGTGTCTCATAAATTCAGTCCTGCTAAGCGACCTATCTTCCTTCTTGTACAGCTGCTCTAGTTTAGCCCTTCTGCCCACCTCTGGCTTGCTTCCCTTTTGTTTCCTATTGTATAGACTATAGAGTTGCTGTTGCCCTTTTCATTTAATTTAAAAGGTTACAGTGGGGGTCTCCCCTGCTGTATTTTCCGTTCAAAAAAAAATATGATATAGTGTTTCTCTTGTGATAATTCATGCAATTGTATCCATGTTTGTGCTCCTCAAGACCTCAAGTCTTTGTTGACTGTGGTAATATTTGTTGTTCATATGTTTCTGTATTGGCAATCATTGATAGAACAGAGAGAACATAGCCAGTTTTACTCACATAAATATTGTTAGTATTGATGTATTATTAGGTACGCTACTATCTCAGTCTTGAAGATTGTTTCATGTTGTTAAATGTTCATTGTCGAAACGGGTTCTTAAATCAGCTAAGAGGCTGTTCATGGTTGAATAGGTTCTTAAATCAGCATAGAGGCTGTAAATGGCAGAAAATCGTCGCATATTAAATAGACATGCAGTGTTTTGTGTCATTATCTTCCTATTATGTCATGCCTAATGCCCTCTGACATGTCAAATGAAGTTGGGGTGAATGTTGATATATACTCTATTTAATGAAAGGCAGAAGAACATACAATGAGAAATACTGTTTGAACTTCACTACATTACCCAAATTATCTTAACAGATTAGTAAATCTAAGTAAACTAGTTTTAATTTCGTTATGTTCCCTATAAATTATCTTAATCAGTTGACTGTATGATCTGTCAAAATCAACTTTGTTTTACCTAAATCATCTAGCTAGCTTCTTTTACTTGTAATCTATACTTTATTAATGCGTATTGAGTTCCTGAGCTTGGGTTTTGTGCAGAATTATTGCAAACAGACAATCTGCAGCACGTTCAAAGGAAAGAAAAGCTCGATATATAACAGAATTGGAGCGGAAGGTCCAAACTCTTCAGACAGAGGCTACTACTCTTTCAGCGCAGCTGACACTATTCCAGGTCCCTTTCATCCTTCTGTTTGTCTCAATGTATTGTTGAACTGTGTTCAGTTCGTTTATTTTAGTGTGAAAATAACACGGTGCATAGTGACACTTCATTTATTATATACTGTGCAACCAGCTGCACTCCATAGTTCATACTTTGTAACCTGTATGAGCTAAACTCCAATTGCTTTACAAATCAACAGTTAGTATTAGTATAATATTTTCTTTGGACTGATGCACATGCAATGAGATCTATAACACATGCTAGGATAGTTATGCTATCATGTTGAATATTGACTAACGCCACATGTAGTGATTAGGGCGAAATGTTCCTTGGGATTATCTGAATAGTACTACTTGGTAGATGGCAGTAAAAGAACCCTGTGTTTTCAAATTTTAAGCATAAAACCCCTGTGTTTTCAGCAGATCTTGTCTGGTGGATCTACGAGCAATGTGTCCATGTCTTTTATATTAAGAATAAATTGCACGGGTGGATCCTTCTCAGTCTCAGCCCCTACTGCCTTCTCGATCTCGTTGATTGGATTTTGACCACCTGCTGCAAATGAGGTGCTCGAGTGGGAGGCCCATGACATTTCCAAACCGCTCAGGCTCGCTGTGCCGAGCATGTCAGACAAACTGATTGAGGCATCAGCAGAGAATGATGAAATAAAAATTTGACTTGGCTTAATTTTTTTTGGCTTAAATCGTGTCCATATGGACGGCCGTGTTGGGTGTCCCCATGTCTACTTTGGACCAGGATAAAATCACTAAAATACGGTTAGGGAGCCAAATAGACCTGACCCAAACGAGAATCGCATAATACTTTAGGGTCCAGCCATGCAATTTACTCTTGTATTAATATGCTTATATCCTTTGCACTGCTTTGTTTTACTTGGCAGAGAGACACAACAGGACTTTCGGCAGAAAATGCTGAGCTCAAGATAAGGTTGCAGGCCATGGAGCAGCAGGCTCAGCTGCTTGATGGTGAGTATATATTTATTTTTTCATATTAAGTTCATGTGGGAGGGTGTCCCATTGTTACAGCCTAGCTTCATATTAGGAAGCTGATCCATTGTTTTTTCAGAAGCTGTACCATGTCAGCACATGGTTAATTAGTACTTAGTACTTAGTAGTGCTTGAACGTCTGTAAATATTGCAACCATTGCTCTGATTCTTAGATGACTGTTATTTAACTGACGAAATTCCCATACCGATGCAGCTCTAAATGATGCACTGAAGCAAGAAGTGGAGAGGCTTAACATAGCGACAGGTGAGATGTCGAAGTCCAACGAACAATTTAATATGGGAATGCAGCATGTCTCGTACGGCCCTTCATTCTTCCAGCTCTCGGAGCAACACACAGTTCAGCAGCATGGAAATATTCAGCTGCCGCGTCATTTCCAACAGCCTCCACCGAATGTCCCGAGTCACCAGATGCTATCCCACCCCAATTCCCTCTCGGATATGATGCAGCAAGATTCGCTCGGGCGGCTCCAGGGGCTGGATATTGGAAAAGGTTCCATGGCTGTGAAGTCAGAGGCAGAGGTCGTGGTGAAGTCGGAGGGCAGCTCTATATCTGCAGGTGAAAGCAATACCACCTTCTAGTCATACAGTACATCTGCCTTCCAAGAAGCATTCATTTGGCTTAGAGTTATTTTGTTCATAGTCTGACATCCTTGAACTGCTTCCTCCTTCCCTGTAGGATTATTTTTATTCCATTCGTTATATCTAGTTAACATTGATTGGTTGTCATTCATTGTTGTCGTGGTGGCTGATTCTATAGGGACATTGATGTGTTGGTTTCGAGTTTGTTGTGTGTGGTATGGTTGGTTGTTTCGAGCTAGGGGCTGAAAGGGCACCGAGTGATTGGTTTTTTTGCAGAATTTTTTTCCACCTGTTGTAGATTTGTTATAAACTTAATAACAACAATGGTATCTCCTGGAAATGTGTACATTGTGTTGCTATGCTAATTTCTAGTGATATTTTTATGATCCCAACTGTACCCTGCCGTGCCTAACTGCCTGTGCACGAAGTGTGTCGTTACAGACTTTCAGCAGTAGCTGCTGCCGGAAGTGGCCTGCACACTTCTGTTTGTGGTGAATGGTTCGCCCACATTTCTTATCGAATTTTGAAATAATTAGGGCCTGTTTGGATACATTAGCTTTTCTTTTAGCAACAAATACATTAGCTGATAGTAGTTAGCTAGCCAATAACACATAGCTAATATTAGTTGGATAGCAATTAACTACCCAGCTAATTAAGTCATTTCCAATAACACAGCTAATACTAGTTGGATAACAATTAACTACCCAGCTAATTAACAGAGTCATTTCCAATAACACAGCTAATACTAGCTGGATAACAATGAACTACCCAGCTAATTAACAGAGTCATTTGTTAGAGGCGGTCCTCTTGCCTGCTTATATGGAAATAAATTAAAAAACTGCCTCTAAAAGGCTTTTATACATTGATTGATGGTGATATATGCTCGCACGCACCTGAAATGTGGCAGTCTCTTGGAGCAGCCTCCCGTAGTCTCTTGGCTCTTGGGCGTTCAGCATGATGGCAGCTCATAAGAGCCAGCACCGGCCATCGTCAGGCGCAGCTCCAACCACCAGAGGTTGGTTACGTGGATGATCCACGTGCCAGGGACAGGGAGGCCCTCTCCAGGGCTGGCATGGTGGAAGGTGATGTTCACCAGCCGCAGCTTCTCCAGTGTGGCTGTCGCGGCGCTGCGAGAGGCAGAATGGTGGTGCGAGGTGGGGTACTACACCAGTACCACCTTCGTAGGTCTATGGTTGCGCCATTTGTTTACCATGTAATGCGAACTTGTACATCTAGCAGCCTCCCATAGTCTCATAGTCTGCAGACACCCCTCTCATGCAGATACATAGCCCCGCAGCCCTATCGTCCCCAATCCCCATCCCTTTCCGATCGACTCATTGCCAGCACACAGCTCCCACAGCCAGCCCTCTCTTCTCCTTTATAACGATCGACCGACAAGCCGCATGAGGACCACATCGGAGGCAACCGTGAGGAGGTCGAAGCACCTTGCTGGCCCCTCTCCGACCGCGCTCCCGACCACCATGGCGGAGACGGCGATCTTGAGGAGGTCCAAGCGCATTGCCTTGCGCGCTGCCCTTGCCGAAGCTCGACGGCTCATGGTCCCAGGCCTCAACACATTGTGAGAGGGCACAATGGTGCTACATGATGAGAGAACTCTCGTCGCGCGTCTAATCAACTTGATGACTCATCATGTCATTGAACTCTGAACACTGAGAACACTGCAGCCTGGTAGCCGCAGCGGGCCTATTCCGAACGTGTTCCGTGAGGATCACAAGGCAACAAGCATCGAGTTTGTGGTAGATCTGCTAGAGGTGAATGTCTCGCCTACACACCTTGCTTTGTGGTAAATGGCAGACCCACACGACAACTTTGTGGTTATTTGTCCCCTCGTCATTGGTTCTCACTTGCACTTTGCCTACCAAAACGGAGGCTCCAGTTCTTATCACACTCTGGTCGCCTGGTCCCACCAACCTTCGGCTCTCGGTAGGCCAACGTAGCAGGGCACCCAACGTGCGTGCTATCGCTTGTAGCCGCAGGCTGAACACGGACACCAAGGTCGCCTCCGAGGCTATGGCGCCTTCATGCAGCCAAGGAGCGCCACATCTACACGCTAAGGCTGCCTCCAGGCTCCGCACATCGACAACGTGACGCTCCTTTGCAGCGGCAAAGCGACACACCACCGCCTTCAATGCGTGCCCCTGATAGCACGTCAGCACCCACACCACCGCCACCCGCTCCCACGCATGCTGCCGCTGCCACCATCCGATCATTTTTTCTGGTCGGGCCTAGCTCTCAAAGCACTATAAGGACTGACTTGTGACCTAATCAGCCAGTCAGCCGTAGTCCGCAGCCCAGATCGGTACCTCTTTTACTTGCTGCCAGCGTGCAACCCCCGTAGCCCTCTCGTCGCCATCCCACCTGAAACCCTCTCATAAACACCCTTCCCTTCCCCTCTTTGACGACGACCGACCAACGAGCGTCGCGACGACCATAGCGGACACAAGCGTGAGGAGGTCGAAGTGCATCGCCGCCCTACATGTTTGTCGAGTTGCTAGTGCCACTCCGACGACTGAGAGACCATCCACAATGCCGACCTTGAGGAGGTCCAAGCGCATCGCCATGCGTATGTCCCTTGCTGGAGTTAGTCTTGAATCGTACGTACCCTCGTCCTTCCGTCCTCCCACTCACAGAACTCGATTCCAGTCCATTTCGTTTGTCGGTGAGAGAACTCAAGATCTTTCCTTCATTTCTGCTATGTGTATATAGTTGCTTCATTTTGTGTTTATCGTCATACCCATCGTCACTTGTTCTTAGGCGAATAGGCGTGACTAGGCTGGCCTGACGTCACTGGTGGTAGAGACATCGTCCGTCGGCTCCGGAACCACGACATGGTGGACTTCATGCGGTTTCGCGGTGTTCAAGATGTGGAAGGCCCACAACGTCACTGAGGAGCCTCGTGAGCTCGATGCATGTGTCATCTACCACCGCTTCCACCCTCGCTGGTGGATCCTGCTGATGGAGCCAGCACCTGAGGCCACGACCACACATGGTGCAAGCTAGTCAACGTCACCACACGGAAGATTATCAAGGTCGGTCTGCCAGAGCTCGATGGCTATGTTGTGGTCCTAGGCCCTAACGCATTGTCGGAGGGCACAATGGTGCTTCACCACTAGAGAACTCTCGTTGTGCATCTCCTCAACCTGATGACTCACTATGTCATCAAACTCTTGACGGTGAGAACGCTACAACAGTAGGGGCCTATTCCAAACGTGTTTCGTGAGGATCATGAGGTGACATGTGTCGGTTTCGTGGTACATCTACTGAAGGTGAATGTCTTACCCACACACACCTTTTACTTTGTGGTAAATGGTTCACCCACATGACAACTTTGTGGTTTTGTTTGCCCCCTCGTTGTTGGTTCTCGTGTGCACTTTCGTACCACCACTTGTACTGAAGGTCTTGGGCTGCATACCTGTGCCACATGTGACTAGTTATGCTCGCTGGTTGCCCTTGACGAGGAAGGGGAGTCTAGCACTGTGAGGAGCGGATACCAGACAAACTCTAGTCGCTCCGTGCCCTCGACGGGTAAGGAGAGGAAGGGGGCATGTGCCGTGGCGACGAAAGACAAACATAACCCGCCCGTCCCGACGGGACACTGGAGGATATGTTCATCCACCTTGACGTGGCGGACCTTGCACACGCCTCCATGGCTGCACCTGGTTCCGCGACATCATCACCGATTGCTCCTTCCACCACCACTTCAGCCGCCTCCACCACCCATCGCCGTTGGTGGGTTCCTCGAGTTCGAAGGCACCGCCACTCTCCTCCCTAGCACCCTCTAGTAGGAGGTGAATTGATGGACCACACACCTTGTGCTTTGTCGTAAATGGTTCACCCACATGACAAGTTTGGGTATCAAAGTTTGATGTCAATAGACTCGGGATGGCCTTATTGGCCAATTCCACTCTTATCCCCTTCTAGCTGAGCGACCATGGAGGTGCCTGTGATCAAGGAGATCCCAACGCATCCAACATTTTGGTAATTGATGATAACTCTACAACGATATGGAAAATCAATAATTTTTGGACTCTGCCACTTATCCAACATTTAAGCTCCATGTCAAGTTTTGGATAAGTGCCACAAAGTCAACTTGGTAGTGATAGCTTCCCCTACATGTGTGCTCAATTGGTTTGAATTCAAGCTTGCACACATGCATAAATATGAAAATTTTGGGAGAGTTAGCACTACTAAGTGATGCTAAGGTATATAGAATAAACCTTTGAAGCGTGATACCAATCGAAGTTGCACATTTGAAGTTCATCCTTAGCATCATCATGGTTAGCTATTTATCACATGAAACAAACTAGCTACCTCATGAGATCAACATTGTGAGCAAGGTTCTAGTACCACGAGAAAGAACACATGTGACTAGCTAACCAACCTATGCATGCTAGTTATCAAATCAACAATCAAGTTCTGTGACTAGCATACACCACACAAGCATTGCATATGGAATTTAAATACTTATGAAAATGCAAGCAAGCACATGAATATGCACATATCAAATGCAATCAATCAAGTTCATGAGCTTGCTCCCCCTACTTGTGTGCTTCTCTTATCCAAGAAACTTTGATCCTCCTCCATCTTCAATATTGCTCCCTCTTGGTCCATGTCCATTTCTTCTCCCATCTTGGTCCAATTTTTCTCTTAGAATATGCCTCTTGCATATCTTTGTACATTTCTCTCCCCTTTGTCATCAATCACCATAAAAGGTATGTACTCCATACCACATGAAGATGTGTCTCTTGTACCACATGTATGGTGAGTCCTTTGATGCAAAGAGTCGGACTTGGGTAGATGGTTGAGTCTTAAATCTTCATTTTTGATAGACACCACCATATCTTGGAATGACACAACTTGCAAATACCACATGTAGTTGCATGAATACCATGTGTGAATATGAATAGGGCACTCCCCCTATGTCATAGCACTAGAAAGACCACAAGTAGGTCACTTGTAAGCTTTTTGACCTTGATATCAATGAGTTGGGGCAACTCCCCCTATGTCAGGGCATGGGTCAACCAACTTGTAAATGAGGGTAGCTATTCTTGATTTGTATTGATCACTTAAGGCTGAGGATCACTTGTGGAACCACCATTTTTATGTACTAGATATCACTTTGAATGAATGCCATGTGCAGGGATGTGATATTCTAGACCTATCTTGCAAGAACTAGCATTGTGGACACCACTTGTAGGATTTGTCAAATATGCCCAATTCTTGAACTAGATTGTTTCCATGAGCTTCTTTCTCTTTGACTTGAACTACCATGTTTTGCTTATAAGCTTTTAAGTCCGGTTTGAATCAATGACAAGCTTCTTCACACCTCATAAAGTATAAGGGTTATCTTGCCAATGTTGTACTTGTCACTTATATGCGGTGCGCCAGTGATGAGTTAGGAAGGAGTCCGGCATTGTTAGGAGCAGAGACTAGACAAACACTAGCCGCGCCATGCTCTCGATGAGAAAAACGAGAAAGGCGGTGCATGACATGGTGGCGGAAGACAAAGACAACCAGTGCGTCCCCGACGGGCCGCTAGAGGATATCTTCATCCGCCTCGACGTGACGGACCTTGCACGCGCCTCCGCTGTCTACACCTTGTTCCGCGGCAATATCATCGATCGCTCCTTTCGCCGCCACTTTGGCCGCCTCCACCACCCGCCGTCCCTAGGGGGTTCCTCGAGTTCGAAGGCACCGCCACTCTCCTCCCCAGCGCCCTCTAGTAGGAGGTGAATTTCTGGACCACACACCTTGTGTTTTGTCGTAAATGGTTCACCCACATGACAGGTTTGGATATACAAGTATGATGTCAATAGACTCGAAATGGCCTTATTGGCCTATTCCACTCTTATCCCCTTCTGGCTGAGCGACCATGGCGGTGCCCGTGATCAAGGAGATCCCAACATGTTTCATTCACCAGAGCCAACCCTGACTAGTACGCGGTGTGCTGGTGATGAGTAAAGAAGGAGTCTGGCGCTATCAGGAGCGGAGACCAGATGAACCCTAGCTGCGCTATGCTCTTGACGGGGAAGGGGAGGAAGGCGGCGCGCGCCGTGGCAGCAGAAATACAAAGACAACCCGCTCGTCCTTGATGGGCCGCTGGAGGATATCTTCATCCGCCTCGGTGTGGCAGACCTTGCACGCGCTTTCATGGCCTACACCTCGTTTCGTGGCGTCATCTCTGATCGTTCTTTCCGCCGCCACTTCAGCCGCCTCCACTGGTAGGTTCCTCAGAGTTCGAAGGCACCACCACCCTCCTCCCCAGCACCCTCTAGTAGGAGGTGAATTGCTGGACCACACACCTTGTGCTTTGTCATAAATGGTTCACCCACATGACAAGTTTGGATATCCAAGTATGATGTCAATAGGCTCGGAATGGCCTTATGGCCTATTCCACTCTATCCCCTTCTGGCTGAGCGACCATGGCGATGCCCGTGGTCAAGCAGATCCTAGCGCATCACACAACGTGCTTCATTCACCGGAGCCAACCCTAAATACTACGCGCTAGTGTTGCTTCAGCTCTTCGCGCATCTCTGGCTCCATTTCCATATTTGTCTATCATCGGGAACTGTCATTATCATTGTTTCCTTTGATTTCTTTGCATGAAAACTTATATACTCTTAGTTTGATGATTTTGTTTGCCCCCCGCGTCGTTGGTCTTAGCTCACACATGCCTACTGCCATGGTAGTGAAGAATGTCTTGGGCTACGCCTTGGATGCAACATGTCAGACTTTGAGGTTTCGTACGGTGTGCAATTCGTGGAGGACGAGCACCACGTACCCCATGTGCTCGACGTATGTGTCATCGTCCATCGCTTACATCGTCTCTGGTGGACCATGGAGCCAACGGTTGGGGCCACACACCACAAATGCCTTAATGGGACCCGCCAGATAGGATGGGTTGTTCATCAACAAGTCAGAAACTCGCGGTTGATCGATATAGCTTCGGTAAATAGGTAGTTTAGCCGTTTCATTCCTGTTAGGTAGTGTGTGTGGTTAAGATGGGGTTCACGTGGACAAACGCCGAAGGAAGCACCGAGAACGTAATATGCGCCTCATTGGATAGATGCAGTGAATGGCGTCCTATTATTCTTCTGTTTCGTTCTCTATCAACCACTTCAACATGATGTCGCGGGGATGTCAGGCTTTTGACAGGTTCGGGTCTTGGTGCGTGGCTGCGAGCCCGACCTCTACGCGGCCACGTGGCGACGCCCAGGCTGACTGAGGAGAAGCACGTAGGGGCGCTCGATGCCATAGTCGCCCCTGCACGGCAGCGCCCTCAACTTGCCCACACGTTGAAGGAGAGGCTGTTGATCTACGCTCGATGCTTCAGCCACGGGGAATTGAATCAACGGATCACTTCTGATGTGTGTGTATGCGCAGGGGGGTGGTGGGGTGTGTTTGTTTGGGGGGGGGGGGGGGGATTTGGGTGTGGGTCGGGGGGGGGGGGTGGGGGTCTGGGGGGAGGGGTGGGTTTGGGGGTTGGGGGGAGGGTGTTCAGGCTTAATTTGGTCGTTGTACTCAGCCAGTCAGGCTCCTGCAGACACTGGCAGTGTCCAATGCCAGGTGGTTGATGCTCCATGTGCAGTGAACACGGAGTTAACAACGTACCTGGTAGCTGGAGTGGTACAGAGAGGTAGGGGATTAGAGGATCAGCAGTGGAAGCTTAGGGTTGGAGAGAAATGAAGAAAGAACAGTGTAGAGGGGGAAATTCCGGAGGAAGGGGATAACCGTTGGTTTCTGCAACTATCGATGCTCCCTGATGGCGCTGATGCTTCCTCCTCTCAGGGGTAGGTACATATATATAGTTGATTGATGTTGTCGCTTGTTTTGTGGACCGAGGTCTATGGCCCATAGCAGTCCAGCTGCTGCTGACGGGGATACTTTACAGACGGAGGTAATTACATGCACTGAATCATCAGCCGAGTGATAGCTGAACGGATCAGCAGCTACCAGTCTACCTTGTCTCAAAAAAAAAAAGCAGCTACCAGTCTACCACAGTACCCGTACTCCTTTTGACACCTGAAAGTCGTACTACCAGTGCCACAAGGGATGGCAACAGAGAACAGTGGACTCCCGTACGGACTGGTATGCCACCTTGGCTGACGCATCATATGACAAACAAGTAAAATGTGTAGGCGAAGTGTACGTGTACGTACCACTACTAGTAACTATTCGTAACATAAACGCGCGTTGCATATATGTCGGATTGCACGTAGAGATGAGGCGACAGCGAGGCGCTGGATTTGCATGGATGCAGCTGGTCGTTTGATGCGAAGTCAGGGCCTGCGTTAGTCCGGTTTGAATACCAATAGCTTCTTTGATCTGGACCCTTCATTAATTATTTGTCGACACGAGCTTCATGTAATCGTATTTATGGATATTTTTTTTAGAATTACACAGTACAAGGTAGAGTCGATCTGATAGTTGATGGGCTGAGCGGATTGGAAGCGGATGTGGGCCACCTGAACTGAACGGGCTATGTATTTTACAAAAGTACCAAACATTCATGAAAAATAAGGACCGGAATGGGAGATATGACACATGAATTTATTGCAAATCTCGGTGTTCACACACGAATTTATTGAGTAGGTTGGCAACGTTACAAAATTCGCTTGCTTTAGCTGTAAGATGAGCATAGACCTTGCTCAGCAATCAAAATGTGTGACAACTTACAGCCAGAACCAACCACTATATATATGTGCTGGCATTCTTAGGCTCTGTTTGAGTCCAAGCAGTTAATAGTTTACCGCTAATAGTTATCTCCTTTGGATTCAAATGGATTCAGCTAATTGTTAGTTAAGACCTAGCTAACAACTATCCCACTAGTTAGAGTGTTGGACTAAACCAGCTAATAGTAGCTAATAGTTAGCTAGATAAAATTAGCTATGAATTATTAGCATGCAAACTATTAGCGGCTAATGGGTTTGAATAGCAGGGCCTTAGGTCTCCTTGAGCTCACAATCCTCAACCTACATCCCCATATATGCTAGCGCTTCATTTCCAATCCCGAACGAAGTGATTGGTCATTGTCCAGGTGAAAACCGTACCGTTGTTGCAGCAGTCAATGAAAGGATTTCAACGATTCAGATTATTGAGGAGGAAGTCCTTAGCGATGGCTTAGTCTTTCTAGACTAATATTTCATGTGTAAAAATGTTTTCGATAAACATGTGTGTGCCGCACGTGCATTTCCTCCGTCCCAAGATAAGTATCATACTCGCTTCTTGAAAAATAAATTTGATTAATTATATATTAGAATATATAAATATTTATGCTAAGTAATTAATATCATCAGAAAGATGTTTAAGTCTAATTTTTTAACAAATTTATTTAGTGATAGAAATATGATACATATTTTCTATAAAGTGAGTCAAACTTGTAGCATGAAAACCAAAAACATCAGTTATTTTAAGACGGAGAGAGTACTTGCTAGGTTTACAAAGTACCAAACAATCATGAAAAAGGAGGACTTAAATGATATCAATATAGCAGTTGCCAACATGTCAAAGACTAGTCTAGCAGCTAATGATTATGACAGGAAACACCTCTTCATTTTTGTATATGGTAGCCCTCGTTTAGGATTGGCTCTGAAAAATATTTATTAGCAAAACTATTTACATTTCAATTCACAATATGATTCGTTAGACCATTGACCGAGCAAGGTTATGATAATAAGAGGTTAATGTTTTATTATCATTGATCTTTATGGGAAAGCAAAATTAGAAAGGAAAGTTGAAAACCGACTATTGAAGTGGATGCTAAGCTTTTCCTTAAAAAGTGGGCACTGCACGTGCATAAAAACAGACCAAACCAATTCGACAAAAGATAGGTATAGATATAAATATTGATATAGATATAGATATATTATTAATTATTTAATTAGGTATAGATACGGAGAAAATAATTTCGTATATTAAGACTTAAATTTATATAAGTACTCATTGTTCAAGTATGAAAGTGGCAACCATCTAAAACTAGTAAAGAAATTACTCTAAGTAAATGCCCCAGCCTTAGCCTTTTTTCTGTGAATCCTCTGCCTTAGCCTTACTGTCACACAGTTTCACATTCACAAATTGCAATCGAGCATATATTGAAATGGAAAGGCAATTAAGAGTAACTAAATTCGCTTACCCGCACTGGTGGCCACTCCAATCGAGAATCGACCAACCACAGCTGCTCCTGCCTCAGACAGTAGTATCCTCGCGGCCTCGCCTGCCAACACGCGTGCTGCGCGCTCGTAGCCGACTAGCCGTAGGCCGAACACGGACGCCAAGGTCGCCTCCGGGCTCCGGCGTCAACTTCACGCATGACGCCTGCGTGCTCCGTGGCCCAACGCCCGCTCCTTTGCAGAATCTCAGTGCGTGCCCATATGCATCCATATATATGACGACCCGTACGATACTCCTCTCCAAACATCGCCTTCAACTCTCATCATAAACTGATGCCCTCGCCTTAATAGTCCGTCGTCCGTCCAAGGATCCAGCGAGTCCCATAGTGTCGCCCGTCGCGGCGGCAGCCTCTGCGCCCTGGTCCAGGACCCGGCCGGCCGCCGGTCTAAAAGCTTCCGCCGCGTTAATGGCGCCATCGACGACGACTAATGGTGCGATCTGCGACCTCATTATTGCGAAATACTACTACTAGTATCAAACAGAGTGAACAATAGCAGCTTTGACGAGAACCTAGCTCGGTCGCCCTGCCTGCCTACATACCAGGCCGCTGCCGCGTCGGTCGCCCGCCGCCGTCGACTCCCCGTCGATCGTCGCCGCTATCATGATGACGCCGACGTGCCTGGCGCCTGGTGTTTACCACGTATGGTACGCTATCGCGCCACTACCGCGCACAGAAGTGAATTACGTATTCCTTTAATGGCAGATCTCGGAGGTGCAACAATGATGGCCCGTACGTGTGCCCGGCCGGCTCCCGCGCGCGCTACTCGGCGCCGTCGCGCGGCCGACCCACCCCCCACCCCCCCCGCGCACACTACACTGCCAACGCCGCCGCCGCCCGCTGCCGCCGCCACACCCGACAAAATCGGACCCACTCTCAATGTACGCAAGCACTGACCAGCCGCGCGCAGCCCGCAGCCCCCCCACCCGTCTCCGACGGCGCGCAGCCCCGCAGCCCTCTCGTCCCCAATACCCATCCCTCTCGGACCGACTGTCCGCCGGCGCGCAGACCCCGCAGGCTAGCCCTCTCGTCTCCTCTCCGACGACCGATTGACAAGCCACACGCCCTCTCGTCTCCTCTCCGACGACCGACCGACGAGCCACACACGAGGACCATGGCGGAGATGACCGTGAGCTAGGAGGTCGAAGCGCCTTGCCGGCCCCTCTCCGACCGCGCCGCGACCATCATGGCGGAGACGACGACCATGAGGAGGTCCAAGCGCATCGCCCTGCGCGTTGCCCTTGCCGGAGTCAATCCGGACCAAGACCGTGATCTGGACTGGTACGTCGTCTCGCCCTCCGTCCTCCACCTCGCGCAATTTCTATTCCAATCCATTTCCCCGAGAGACAACAACTCGAGGTCCACAGGCGCGACTGGGCTGGCCTGACGTCGCCGCTGGTGGAGGCCATCGCCGACGGCGTCCGGAACGGCGACGTGGCGGACTTCATCCGGTTCCGCCTGGTGTGCAAGCCGTGGAAGGCCAACAGCTGCACCGAGGAGCCCCGTGAGTTCGGTGAACGTATCGATCACCGCTTCCATCCTCGCCAGTGGATCCTGCTGACGGAGCCGGCGCCAGCGGCCACGCCCACGCGCCGCAAGCTGCTCAACGTCAGCACCCGGAAGATCATCAAGGTCGATCTTCCGGAGCTCGCCTTTTGCTCCGCTCGCCTCCGGCGACGGGCCTCCGCTCCGCTCCGGCCAGAAGCTGGCCTTTTGCTTTACGGATAGAATTTGGAGCAACAAACAACAGCTTCCTATGGCACCGCTGGTATCGTGTAGTTGACGACACATATGCTCACAGCACGCACTGTGGCATGCGATGTCATATTATGTGATGTTTTTCCTCCGCCGGAAACTGTTGTTGTGTTAGTAACTATATCTGATAGTCAGCATTTGACATTGGCCTGATGCTGAGTTCAATGTTGTCAGTTTGTATTGAGTTGGTGAGCTAGTTATTTATCTTGAACTCAACAAAATGTTATTGTGATGAACTCTGTCATATGCAAGTTCGTGAAATGGTTTGTTTTCAGATTCAGTTATTTCCTTCGTTGGTATGATGATTTTCGTGCATGTATATATGTTACCTCTTCGTACAGTATATCATCTATGATCATCACATATAGCCTCATTATCTCAAATCTGTTCTTTTTATGCGGTAAGAAAAATACTCCCATATTAGCGATTCCAGTCATATTCGCCTCACCCGAGTTTGCAAAACATGGAGGTGAGAAAACTAGCACGTCATGTCACACGTGCTTATAATGAGTGCGCCTGAAACATAGGACATGTGGGCTGAGCAAGCACTATAAACAAGAGTTGGCAAAGCACGCATCACCGAGCAGGGTTTAGGTAAGAAGGGCGCACATTGTGGTGCTCGTGCGCGCGGATGTGTGTGGCGAAAAACTCCCAGCCAGCTTTATCCTCTCCCATATGCACATTAGTTTTTCTGTTCGCCTCCAAATCCATCAACCTAAGCTTCATCCCAGTGGTTGGCCATCCTCTCCCACACGAATGAGTATTCCAGTTCTCCTCTAAATTCATCAACCTGACCATCTTTCTGTCCCACGGATCTCAACTCCTACATAATATGTGAAGGACTTAGTAATTGTATGTTATAACTTATTACTCTTTGATTTTCTTTACGGTACTGTGTGAGCTCACCCAATATAGGATTGCTGCATATGTATAATGTAGCACCACGCAACATGGCAGATTATTAGTATGTCTTCTTTTACACCCATAGCATCTGTAAGACATGCCGTCTTGTACATATGCTTATTAAGACAAAACCAGTCCCATCTCATTTGTGCACTTATATATGTTTGTGTGCAAAGCAAGAATTTAAGATAATTGCGCAGTCCCCAAATTCTGGTATCTTGTTAGTGTTTTTGGTTTGAATGATTACATATACATATCTCATCTGAGCATGCTTATTTATATTGTGTCAGAGTTGACATGAAATGTCTATTGTTATAATTTAGTTTCAGTTATATATCTGATGTCAAACTCACAAATGGTTATGAATTCTATAATGTACTAATGTGTGACCAACCATGCTCTAGTGTTAATATCCTAGATGTTTTTAATTGTCAATATTATGGACTTCTAGGGAGTTGGCTGGTAGTTGCAATATAATATTATTATGGGGATGTTTGTTTTAACTGCTCATATCCCATTATGGTTAATCTTTTTGTTATAAACTTAAGTTCCATTGTATGCTTGATATATGTATATTTGTGGTTGTCGCTTGGGGAGTTTATCTCACCCTGTTATATTTTTCATAGTATGTGTAGGCCACATTGAGAAGCTTTCATGATAGGTTGTTAGGGACATGGAGGCATGTATGAACTACCACTTTACTGCATGTTATTCTAATTTATTTGTTGAATATTGGTAAATTACTGCTCAAGGAGCAGTTAGTCTTATTTGTGTAAGTTTGAGAAGTAAGGTTGTTACTCAAGAAGTTGCAATACAACTTGTACCATGTTTGAAATATATTTACATGAAAGCCCTATGTTTCTTTGCTTTGTTTGAAAATAATATAAATAAGATGCTAACTTTTCTATAGCATCTTTAGTTCGAGTAGGGTGCTACAATTGCTAATACTTTGCACAATAGGCTGGGAATGGGATCTGTATTTTATTACATGTGCTCTATATATTTTTAGATGGACAGAGTATTAATTAGGGATATTATCTACTTGTTAAGTATGTGTTGTTGCAATGGGTTATCATTTCATTTTAATTTGTAAGTTTTACACGCAAGTTCATTTTTTCAATGGTATAACTTTCATATATAGTCCCACTGTTCAAAGCCAGAGCTAAAACTTTCAGCCTGCTCGCTACAATTGTTTGAAATATAGCAACAATCTATATTAGTTATTTGTTTGCAGCCACAACAACAGCTACAACATAAAAGCAAGCAAGGCCTTTGTCCATTGTTGTTGTCACTTGTAGGTCCAGGAAATACTTTAATATCAGTTGTTATATAAGTTAAATATTACTCCCTATGTTCTAAATTATAAGATATTTTGGCTTTTCTAGATACAAAACTTTTGCTATACACTTAGATATACATAGTTAACTAAAGCAATATATCTACAAAAGCCAAAATGTCTCATAATTTGGAACATTGAGATGATGATGATGATGATGATGATTATGATGATGATGATGATGATTATTATTATTATTATTATTATTATTATTATTATTATTATTATTAT
>CM041631.1:1473281-1489523 GCA_023333625.1 Bothriochloa decipiens
ATTATTATTATTATTATTATTATTATTATTATTATTATTATTATTATTATTATTATTATTATTATTATTATTATTATTATTATTATTATTATTATTGTGCATGGTTCAAATTAGGTTCCTTGAGTGTTAGGACAGATATATGTGCCAACTATCACACACATGAAACTACTAGTTTGGGTGCCTGAGTAGAATGACGACCAAAATATCTTCTGGTCCAATTATTTATTCTCTATATGTTAATTATTTGAGGTGTGTATGCTTGTGTCTTTACCCTAGATTTTAGAGTGGTTGCATTTTTATCCTTAACCTTGAAATGGTGTATAGTATGCTGAATTTTAAACCTAACAAATATTTGAAAGATTTTTTTACATGGCAAGTGAGCTAAGTTTATTAGTTCAAAACTTCTAATTTATATTTTTCTCTAGTAGTTTGTTTGTAGGGTTGTTTATCGATAGAGCCATTTTGTTCTCAAACTATTATACATAACCAGATGATGATGATACTTTGCATAATATCTTCCTCTTTCTGACCCCTTTGTAGAATATTTATCTTAACCACTAACACAACTCAATGCTAGGCATAACTACGGGGGTGGGGGAGGGGTATTGTGAAGTCTATCTTGGTAGAGCCCTAACAAAATGGATCATTTGTATAATTGTTCATGCATAAATTACTATATTGAGTTTCATTATAGATCATGCATGCTTGGGAATTATTAGGTATGATGTCTACCATTCACTAATTGTGATTGCTTCACATTATATTTCCTAAAGTGATCGAGTTTAAGATGCAGAACTAGTTTATTGTATGTATTGTCAGTGTGGTTAGTGTAGGGTTGAAGAGCTATTCTGCCTAGAGGGATTCTTAAATGATTGTATTGGGATAGCCCAAGTAAAATGATATGTTAGCTTTAGATGACTGGATCTGGGGCTATATGCTAAATAGCTTGGTTGTGTTCTACTTAAACAAAAGGGCTAAATAGGGCTGTGTTCTACTTAAACAAAAGGTAGTTTCTATGTGCTATAGATTAGTTCTGATGAAGTTATTTCTACCAATTCAATAAGTGGTGAACTTAAGTTTTTATGTGCTAGAGTGGTTCTAACAAAGTTTATTTCTACCATTTGATTATTAAGTGGTGACCTTAAAACATAGGTTTTTTGAGTGTTGAAGCATTTTATTGCTAAATGGAAGGGCAATATTTATTAGCAAGATTGTGAAGTGTTTTCAACTAGTTTTTTTGCATGAATCTTGCTATGCTTTGTTTGTGGTGTTAGGTTGAATGGAAAGAGGCACAATGATAATTGAGCAGTAATTATATGTGTTCGTTTTGTTAAAGGGTCTCTTAAGGCTACTACCAATACGGTTATTAAGAGATGCAATATTATGTTAGCTAGTAGTTTGACTTTATTATTGTGTGAAGAAAGAAACAATTGCTAATTCAATGGTTTCCCTATTGTTGACGGATGACTTTATCTTTCTAGATTGTTCTACTAGATTATGTGATGGTTTCTAGCTAGTGTGAGCTGTATTTTGAGAAACTTTGAATAAGGTTGCTCTTATGGAGCAAGTGTAGGTGAACACAATCAAATTGTCAAACTTTAGTTCTAGGGATTTTAGAAAGTTCTAGTACATTTATTTATCTTTTCATTGGATTCTAGAACACTAATTCAAATTGGAGATAGAGAACTATTGAAGTCAGGCTGCGTATGTGTGCAGTCCAGTAGAAATAACTTTCTAGTGAATGGAGCACAAGACAACAACAACAACATCTTGCTTTGAGTTTTTTTTTATCGCCCTTGGTAAGCTTACAATTGAATCATGCCTTGGTTTGTGCCTATATTGGTTATAATGAGTGCTGGGTGTGGTTGGTCAGACGATGGATGTGGTTCAATTAGATTTATTATTCTAATTAGGAAACATATGTCTAAATGCCTTGGGAAGCCTAAATGCTATTTAGCATGTTGTCATGCATGATGCTTGTAAGTCTCCGCTCATCCCTGTCCATGCCTGCTTGCTTTACATGACTCCACATCTAATCTTAAAGTCGATAGGTGGTCTGCAGTCCCAAGACAGATAGTCAGCCTGCACAACTGTCAACAGGCGTGCTCCCTACCCTACAACTACCACTATTTTTGTATTGCTATTGAATCCTTTATTTTTAAATTCTGATTTTTTAATTTGTATAAAATATATAGAATATTTTTAGTTTTGTATGTGATATTTTTTTTATTTTCAAACTCTTAGATCTGTATAAATATTATGTAGGAATGACCTGTACCGTACAATTCAGATTCAATGGTAAGGCACTTCATCCTGCTGGTTGTAAGTGAATTTGAAGGTCGATCGACGTGCACATTGTTGTCACTGACGCACGACCCCCATATTGGGCAAACTGAACCTGGGACAGATGCTATTTTTGGCGACGGCAGAACCCCGGATCTGTCACAAAAAAGGCACATTGCAAAGGTTCGTGCCGTGGGCAGAATCGAAGGAAGTACTCCGTATCATGGACCATGCATGCGTCATGCGTAGACCGTGGTGGGTTCGGTTCCACTCGGTCACCCCAACGTGTGCGTGTCATCGGTTAGCAACGTAGCAGCCTACCACAGTTATTCACATGCATATGTCATTCTGTTGCAGGGTCTTGCGTATGTTTGGTATAGCTATCACAGCAGTCCAAACAGTATTTCATCAAGAGATAAGTGATTATGTGTTGTTTCTATTAGATTATTCTCTAAAATAAATTAGGAGGTTGGAGGCTGAAAAAATAGCTTCTCTTGATTTGCACTAAATCACCTTTCACATATGCTTTGTCTTAGAATTAGTTAAACACTCGCATTTCGCAGCTCTACTACCAAATGGAAAGAACAGTTCACTTTGTCTCTTCACAAACTCGATCTTCTCTCTCTCCCCTTTCAAACACACATAGGATTCATTGTAGGTAGCTCCAATACAACCTTACATACACGGGGTTAAATTTATGCCACACAAAAATATGAAATATTCAAAAGGATGAAATCGAGTCTCTTTTTTTTCTTTGGTCCTCTTAGCTATGCATTGTGATCGAGATTACGCTGCCAAGGTTCATATATAGTAGGCCACAAGAATCCTAGTCAATATTGTTTGTAAAAATTGAAAAGTTATGGCAAATTTTGTTTATACATTAATGGTCAGGCAAAGTGCAAGAGTCTCATCTGTGCAAGTTGTCTTTAGCAAGGGCTACACCTCAACTGTGCAAGCGCCGACTCATGTTTGATTGCATTCTATATTCTTGAAAACGCCACAAAACTATCCACAAAACTATCCACTGAGAATGACTTTATATATTAAAAAAGAACTAGTAGCTTCTCTTATGAGCTCAATCTCTTTTTTCCTTGCACATTAATCTCCGTCAAAAAAAGAACTAGTAGCTTCTCTTATGAGCTCAATCTCTTTTTTCCTTGCACATTAATCTCCGTCGTTGTAGGTAGCTCCAGGATGAGGGAAATGGAGCCGTTGGAGCCCCTCCCGTGGCCCTCAAGCGCTCGTCTGCCAACTTCAATACCAAATCAACAAAATCCACCCAAATCTCCCCTCAATCTCCTCAAATCGGATCCTCCACCTATGGATCCGGTATCTCCTCTCCCTGATCTACCTTCTGGTGGGTCGTTTTCCTCCGAGTTTGGCTGCAGTGGGGGAGGTGCTTCTCTGATGTGCTGCCTGAAGACGCCGCCAGTAGAGCCGCCCTCGCTGGCTCTTGGCGGAGCCACGGCGCCCACTGCCACTAGCACACTCCGGGCCTTCCTCGTCGTCTCTCAGGAAGACTAGGACTGGTGACTGTGCGGGTGGAACATGCGTAGGTAGATTGTGGCAGGATGAGATGTTAGTTCAAATTGAGGATGTCACTGAAGACAACTACAAAGAGGAGGCTAATGACGGCGATGACTGCGACGACACTGAAGCAGCGCGAGCACTCACTTCAGCTGTCGCAGCGCGGGCGACCTCGCTACCACTGGGAGCTCATCACCAGCACCGACTACACTCTCGGGGAGAGCCTCATTGTCTTCCCTCTCCCCGCATGCTCCTCCCTTCTTCCCCGCCCACCAGTTGGCGGGCAGGAACAAGTTCCGGCTCTGGGCAGATGCTGATCCCAATGTGGGCGGCTCTGACGACGAGCCCCCTACTGTCGCACGACCATCGTATCTCAATGCTGCTCGTAGCGCTCTCTGGGCCATGACTCCTCCGTTGGCGGGGGCTGTGAACGCGATGCCGCGTGCTGACGCTCCAGAGGCGGCCCATCGAGTGCCTGCAAGGGGGGTGCGGTGCAGGCGGAGTCGCCAACGGAGGCGTCGATGGTGCAAGTCTAGTGCGTCTGCTGGTCGTGGGGTTTCGCTTTAGCTGTCCATGCGGCTGCCTGCACAGCATCGCCTTGGACTGCAGCTGCCACAGAGGGTCCCTGTGCACCATCGCCTTGGTCCGTGGCATGGGGACAACATTCCCGACGTGTTACGGCAGCCTCACCATGGGCCCGCCGTGGACGCCGAGGGCTTCCAGACTATCCAGAGTCGTTGCCACCGACGCGGGCTGGGGAAAGTGGTACCCAAATGTCATTGTCCAATTGTAAGGTTGAGATGGTGGACTAGAGGGGAGTGAATAGTCCTTTCTAAAATTTATCGCACTAGCTAACCGAAACAAATATGAAATTAAACTAAACGGTCTAGCCAAGATTTCACCCCTCTAACTATGACTCTAGATGCACCTTGTAAAAGATCATAAACAAGATAATCAAGGTGCCAATCTAGCTAGTGCTCTCCTAATCAAATCTAGCTTACAAGGTCACACAAACCTAAGCAACTAGTACTTTAGCAACCGAAGGAGCACCTACACAATTCTAATGAGCAAAAGCACAAAGCCAACCTAAGCTCACTAGATGCTTAAGGACAAGGCTACACAAGCCGAACCCAAGAGCTTAATCACTTAGCTACACAAACTAAGCAATGTAAGAGATAAACTTCTAGATATACAAGTAAGAATACAATTAGAGAGCTACACAAGCTATCTAATCACAAGATCAACTACCCAAGCTATATATGATGAAATGTAAATACAAGTTTGTGAAGAGAATTGCAAACCATCGTGAAGTGTGAAACAAGATGACACAATGATTTTTCACCTGGTTCATTTGGTTGCCACACCAAGCTACGTCCAATTGTGTTGACCAACACCCTTGTGGTTCCTCCGGTTCTTGACCCGCAAGGCAAGGCCTCGCAAGGCAAGCTCTCGCAAGAGCACCACGAGCGAACCCACACACAAGTGGTTCTTCAGTTTGACCAGCAAGCTAATTTGCCCCTCAAGGCAAGATCCCGCAAGAGCACCACAAGACACCGCTATGTTGAGCGAGGTAACTCAATGGCACGAGCAATCCACTAGAGTTACTCTTCACGATCCCCATGAGGTGAGCACAAAACCTCTCACAAGTCGACCTTCAGAGCACCACACAATCTCCGTTGCATTCCTCATGAAGTCTCTAGCCACCAAGCCATCTAGGAGGTGGCAACCTCCAAGAGTAACAAGGTCGCAAGCTCACAACACGATCACCTAGTGCCACACGATGCTATCTCTCAAAGTAATCACACTAGAATCGCTCACTCACACTATCGAATGATCTCCTATCAAGCATATGTGAGTTAGAGGGCTCCCAAGCACCACAATGCAAGCCACTAAGGCCCTTTTGTGCTTAATACTTGAGAAATAGAGCCATTGCTCTCCTCAAAGAGCCGTTATCAGGGCCGTCAGACGCGTCCGACGCATTACAAATTCGCACACCAAAAGCCACCATTCAAAATAGTCAGAAACCACACCGCCGAACGCGTCCGGCGAGCAGCGCTGGGTCAACGCTTACACACTCCGCTGCACCAAATGTCTGTTAGCAACGCCAGACTCAGAGTCCAGCGCAACGCATGCTGTCGAACGGGGCTCCTAGCGTCCAGTGCTCAATCGCCCATGCGGGTCTCCACTAAGTAGCATCCAACACTCTCCAGACGCTCATTTTGTGAGTGTTGGACGCGTCTAAAGCTCTCCAGACATGTTAGATGCTCAGCTCTACACGCATTCGTCGCTCTCTAGGGCAGCAGACCACCTCGTGCTAAAACAGGTATATCTCTTAGCTCCAAACTCCATTTTCGATGAACCAAGACTCATTGGAAAGCTTACTCAGAGGACTAACAACCCATATATCCTATTGATCCAAAATACAAAGGATCAAAGAGGTTTTCCAATCAAGATTTATCATCTCTCTTTTTCAACACAAGAGTTCGTCGAACCTTCTCCAACTTCTTCTCCTTTGCAAATGTGCCAACACCACCAAGTGTACATCACTATGTGCATGTGTCTTAGCATTTTCACAATCATTTTCAAAGGACTTTCTCTTGATCTCTGTTGACGTTGTTAACCATCAAGTTTATATGTCAACTAAGGAGAGAAAAGGGGGCATAAAATAAACATCACCATAGACTTAGGGCTTTAACTGACAACCACGAGTTTTGGTGAATGTCTATTTTTGCAAGGGATTATCTAGAAATACCCAAGGAGACCCACATGTCAGATTTACATAGAGAGAAACAACCCTACGTGTAAAAAAGAACAATCTAGAAGACTCAGAAAGGCAGCACCCCGAAGGGGAGGGCCCACATGCCAGGTGGCTGGGCGGCCGCCCACCCCTGCACCTCCACCAATGAGGTGCAGGCTCACGGATCCTACCTCCACCGACCTTGAGGAGCAATCCTAGCTAGCTATTTAGGTTGGTTTGATCCAAGGGCTGTGAGGCATCCTAGGGGGCTATATAATCAGGGCCCCTAGCCCTTGGAGAAACCTGAATTCATTCTCTAATTTATTCGAGAATTGAGAAGTATTGGCAGCCATCAACAGAGCCGGGGTTTAGAGATCTCTCCACCAGAGAATTAGAATAGCTACTCCAATTCTTCAAGTTTTACATAGGTTTAGACTAGATAGAGGAAGAGTCGGGCGCTTGTGCTCGAAATTCTGAATCTCCATCATCAAGGATTGGTATTGTCTTGTATCTTTTCTTGAGACTTTATTCTAATATCATTATGTTTCTATTTATGATGTTCCTAGTTTATTCTAGTTCTACATTTGATATGGTTATGATTGATAATGCGTTTATGTATACGTTTGCAAAGAGCTTAGCTCTCTTCGCGGGAGGGTTAGGTGGTAGATTTCATGGAAGCATGGTGCTTAGATGTCGTTTACCTGCAAATGCACCCTATTGGCCGGGTCATGTGGTAGATCGCGAAAGTGACATTTTTGTTGAGTCCTTTGTATTCCATCCTTCGTTGATAGGACTAGCAGAACCAAAGTTGCGTAGGAAGTCCTGCTATGTCTTGGCTTTTTATAGCAATGATCCTTATATATAGATGAAGAGTCTTTTGTGCTATATATGATAGTGTAGCATTAGAGTAGATGAATGACTTAGTAGATTAGAACCTACCTAGAAATTCTATCTCTTGAACTAATCAGACGTTAACCTACCTTTATGCTGAGTAGTCTATCTCTAATCTCTGCGTGATTTATTCCCTAAGATTTATAATTCATATTATTTATCAATCATGGTTTACCCCCTGCCAAAGTAGGTGATTGTGCAATCAATCACTCATAAGTAGTCATGTTTTGCAAGTTTATCTCATTGTTTAAGTCCTTAGTTCTTTTCCTTGAGCTAAATATAAATAACGATACCTGAAATACTTCTCGGTGAAGTGCTGCAATGGTATTTAATCTGTACGCTTGCAGATCCTATATTTATTTTATTAGAGGAGTAGTTTTTATATCAACACTTTTGACGCTATGCTAGGGATGACAACTTAGCTTAAGTTGTGTTAGAAGTGTCAACAAGCGTTTCTGGCACCGTTGCCGGGGAAGGAATAAACTTTTTTAGAAAAATTGCCTAAATAGATACTTAGAAAATGAGTGATTGTCACTAGTCACCTCTACTTTGGCAGGCTCACCCCTGTCTATTTTTCTATGTCTATATTTTATACAGGGTATTAGCAGGATTGAATCTGATTCACTCAACTCTACATCATCAGAATTGGACCAATCAAGAAGGAAGCTCATCACCAGTGCCTGAAGCTATGGATGAAAAGACCTTGTTGGAGTTCTCTGCTCCAACAGTGGAGAACATCCGCACTGGTCCCATGCTAGAAATAGAAGATCTTGAGTCTAAGCTCAAGCCAAGCCTCATCAACATGGTGCAAGCTGTCTAATTCAGTGGAAAGGTACATGAAGATGCAAGTGCAGATCTACAGGACTTCATGGAGATTGGAAGCACTATAGCCATAGAAGGAATTAATCAAGATATCATACTACTTCGCCTCTTTTCATTCTCATTAGTGGGAAGAGCGAAGCAGTGGTTTTATGCCAATAAAGAAGACATCAACACGTGGGCGAAGTGTTTCAAGGCCTTTCTAGCAAAATTCTTCCCAATAGGCAAGACAAATGCCTTAAGAGGAAAGATTACTAATTTCCAACAGTAGAAGACAGAAACCATTTTGGAAGCATGGAAGCGTTTACAAGGATACATTCAAGATTGTCCTCATCATGGAATAAGAATGATTACTCATGCAAGGCTTTTATCATGGATTAACCCAGAAGATGCATGATCACCTTGATGCCACTACTGAAGGATCATTCTTATCACTCACTCTTGGGAAAGCTAAGAAGCTTATGGAGAAGATAGCAGATAATCAAAGCTAGTCCCAAGACAACATTCAACATTGTCATCAAAGCGAAAAAACAACTGAAGAAGCGAATGCACTGACTACCAAGATGGATGACTTGCTCAACTGGCTTGACCAGAGGGCCAAGTACAAGGAAGACCAGAGGGTGATTGAAGTAATATATAAGCAAAATTCAAGCCTTGCCGTCAGGAAGATTCCACATCAGTCAAACTGGAGACAACAGTAAAATCGCCAAGGTATAAATTCAGGTAATTTTACAAAGCCACCTACTTTAAGAGAATTAGTTATGCAGCAATTAAAATAAATCTAGACATTAAAGCAAGGCTTGCTGTTAATGATAAAATCTTGGAAGATATAAATGTTAAAATGGATAGTTTCTCATCTGCCATTAATAATCAACTTGAGTATAATAAAAAGATAGAAGCAAAGATAGCACAATTAGCTGCTGCGTTGCCTGTTGCCACTAACCCTGAGCAGGTAAGATCTATTACTACAAGAGGAGGGAGACCCACCAAGGATCCTCCCTATCCAAAAGGTGCAAGAAGGCCAACAGTAGTACCACCAGTGGTAGAAGAAGAGAACAACATTCCTGAAGAAGTATTACCAGAACCAGTACAAGATCAAGAGATGAGATAGAATTTTCAAGACACAAACTACCTACCATTTTCTCACAGAAATAGAATACCACAACAATCAAATGAGTAGTTTGGTAAGTTCGTGGAGGTAATTCAAAAATTATATGTCAATATACCTCTACTGGATGCCACACAGGTCCATACATATGCCAAGTCCATCAGAGATATTCTCAACAAGAAGAGACCACTGCCATCCATTGAAGTGATCAAGCTAACAGAAGAGTGCAGTGCGGCCATCCTCCACAAATTACTAGAAAAGAAGAAAGATCCAGGATGTCCGACCATTGAACGAACAATTGGAGATTAATATTTCAACAATCCACTCTGTGACCTTGGAGCAAGTGTCAGTGTGACGCCTGCTGCTATCTACTACAAGCTCAATCACACTGCACTTGAACCAACATCAATGTGCCTACAACTGGCCGATCAATCAGTTCGATATCCACTAGGCATTGCCGAGAATATTCCAGTCAAGATAAGAGAGTTCTTCGTGCCAGTAGACTTTGTGGTACTGGATATGCATCCAGACTCAAAGGTGTCACTCATCCTCAGGAGACCCTTTTTGAGCACCGCCAATGCAAACATTGATGTCGGGGAAGGAGAAATCAAGTTCACCGTAAATGGACAAGAAGAGCAATTTGCATTCAAGTAAAAACAAGAACTCAACTCCTCTGTAAAGATGGTAGATCAAGACAAGATAGAAGAATCACCAGAGTCACCAACTCTAGGAACATCAGCAGACTAAATAATTTGAAAGGTCCAGTTCGGAGGACTTTAAAAATTCAAACCCTCGCCAGAAAGTAACTCCGTATTTACCCGCATTTAATTTCTCGATCCATTTAATTTTTCTTAAGCATATTTACTTTACAGCATTGCATTATAAAAATTCTACGCCCCATATAAATAATTTTTCCAGTGTGTAACAACTCGTTAAAAATATTTATTGTAGTGGCACAAAAATATTTTAGTCCATACATTTATATATATTTATATATCTTGGTTCATTCTCAATCTTAAATTCCTGCATTATATTTATATATAATTATATATTTGGTGCATGGTGGGCCCACCACGATGGGTCCCACATGTCATAGACCTCACCTCCACCATCTTCTCTTTTTTCCACCGTCCAAATCCACCATCTCTTCTCTTTTCTAGACTTAACCAGGAAGCAAGGTGGGTAGGGAAAAATCTCAACCAAGAAGGAGCCAGGAGGTGGGCGGCCACCCCACCACTTGGGCGCCCGCCCATGCACCTCCTCCCCTATAAAAACCCTTCCTCTCTTCACTTCTAGGCAGCACAAGCTTTCAAAATTTGTAGCCAGCAAGGGTGCTCTTGACTTCGAGTATTCCTGGGAGAGTTTGAGAGAGAAGGAGAGAGTAGGAAGAGTAGAGAAAAGTGTGATAAGCAAGGAGTCTGAGCAAGAGCTCAAGAGCTAGTGTAGAGGAGGGGTGGTGTTGCAACAATCTCATAGAAAATTAGTGGAGATGCTGTCCAAATAGGGATTAAGAATTTTAAAATTTGGGGGAGGTTCTATCGAAATCCAACTAGAAACTAGAATTAATCTTGGAAGAACGACTAATCTCTGGACCGCGGACTCTAGACGGCTAACCACTAACTCTTAACTAACCCCTTGCACTAGTATTGTTTGTAAGAATTTTTGTAGGATGAAGAAGTGGGCCAAGGGAGTTGTTGGAACAGTCAAGAACATAGGGACACGAAGCGTATCCCATCAAGCCTCATCAATGGCCGGCTCTGCCATGAGTACCGATCCTCCAGTCATCCCCTAGCCAACATCTTCTTCTGCACCCCAGAGGATCCTCCTCAGGGCATCTCATCTTGGCTTGAGAGACTCTTGGGAGAAAGCCATCTACAAGAAGCTCAAGGATAGGAGCTAGTGGACTTCTTTTGCAAACATCACTGAGTTAGGGTCAAGGCTCTTGACCATAGAATTTCTTTGCATCCTCCAACTCACAGACTCAGGAGTCTATTTTAGGCTCTTCACCCAAGATTTCTACCTCAACTGGAGAAACCTTAGTGATCTCCTAGGATTCCCCTCAGATGCACCCATAGATATAGAAGGAGCCTTAGGTGATTACAACACACATAGGTTTTGGACTGACATTTCTAGAGAGCAGTTCTTTCATGACATCATATAGGAGACATAGAGTAGCCACACTTATGTTCCTACACAAATGGTTGGGTACAACCTTCTTTCCCCATGATGACACAAGCAAGGTTAGAATAGTGGACTTACAGCTGATGTATGCAGCTATAAAGAAAGTTAAGGTATCACCTGTTCGTGCTTTAGTCGATCACTGGTTGGATGTCCCCAGTTACAGGGTAGGGGACGTAACCATTTGCTCTATTGTCACCCGCTTAGCCATGAATCTGACCATGATAGACGGTGCCTCTCTTGAGTTCATAGAAGAGCATAGAGATATTTATGGTTATGAACATTTTAATCATGCTCACTTAGTGAAGAGGATATGAGATGATCTGTTCATGATGTATGGTGAGGCCACACTCCGGTTACCTAACCCGAAGATGGCTTTGTATTCTGTCCAATCTTTCCATGTTGAGCTGTAGCCAAGGCTAGTCAATGTGAGGGCGCCTCAGAGGACAACCTCTCAGAGATTCGCACGTCAGCACGAGCCAGTTTGGCACGGAGCTGATCCCACTCAGGAGGAGCCAAAACACGCCAGTTATGACGACTGGCAGGCATACCAACAGCACACGCTGAACCCAGCGGTGTACCTTCACTACTATCCAACCCAACCAC
Source organism: Bothriochloa decipiens (assembly GCA_023333625.1). Taxonomy (NCBI): domain Eukaryota; kingdom Viridiplantae; phylum Streptophyta; class Magnoliopsida; order Poales; family Poaceae; genus Bothriochloa; species Bothriochloa decipiens. Next base: position 1,485,431 of record CM041631.1, read on the forward strand.
CCTATGGGTACTACTAGCCGCTGCCATTCGTCCCCACAGGAGAGGGAACTTCAGGCAGAGGACCAAGGCATTCATTTGATGCCTTTGGTACGAGGACATAAGAAGAAGAACCGCACCAGAACTTCAAGCAAGGACGCAGGTCTGATGCCGCTGGGTTTCACTATACCCAGCAGCATTATGATGAACAAGTGGCGTTCTAGCACTGCACCGACACCTCCCTTGCTCTCAACTAGCAGTAGTGGACTGATCAGCGCTGATGGAACCAAGACACCACGTGGACCCTAGGCGCCATCCGGGAGGGGACAAGACCAAACCAAGAGCACCCTGTAGGACATCTTCATGTTCCTGCAAATTCCAAAATGACCGACTGCACCAAGAACCAGCTTGGGGGAGGACCCCCGTTATCGAGGTAAGTTTTCTTTCCCTCTATTTCATTTTGTTTCCTTTCTTTATTTTCACATTTAAAAAATTAGAAAATCCAAAAAAACCAAATAAATATTTGCTATTTAATTTATTGAGCTTGCTGTTTAAGTTTCTGCTTAATTTATTGTTTGCTGTTTAGTTTGCTGTTCAAGCTTTAAGTTTGTCTAAAAATAAAAACCAAAACAAAAAGAGTGTGTAATATAAGTTTGCTTTAATTTCTAGTTAAGTTTGCTATAAATAAAATATGTAGACTTGAAGAATGCATGCTGAAAATGATGAATAGTTGCTCTGCTGTAATTCTTTTTAAGTAACTAGTTTTAAACTTGAGTTCTCTCAAGGATTGGATACACTGTTTGACAACTGAGTTTACTTTACACTTTAAACCTGTGGGAGCATATGCTTAAGCTAAGTCTAGGTAGTTGACGGATATGATATGATATAGTCTGAGTTGCTGTTTATTATATTCCTAGTACCACTAAATTCTAGAGTTTTGTTTGTGAAAGTTTTAAATGTTTTATGATGAGTTCCTTATATGACAGAGAGTATAAATTCCTACCACAGCTATAATTGAATATTTATTAGAATAGAAAGCCTCCACATATTGTAGGACTTGTGTTTGCTCGAGCTGTGTTGACCCCTAAGGACTCATCATATGGCTAAAACCTGATATCACACACTCATGTTCACCCCTTGTTGTTTCTACTCTGGAAGTACGCACCACATATATATTTTATCTTCACCTATTCAAAAATGTTTCACTCTTATACTGAGAGTGAACACCAAAAATATTTCTCCTATTCATTTGCTAGCCAATTACCTCAAGTTTAATGCTCCAAGTTTCATCCTTTATTCCTCTACAAAGTTTCATTTGTAAAGAATTTTTGGGCTGCAAAAAGAATTGGAAAAAAGTCCTGTAAAAAAAGAAATAAGAAGAAAAGCAAGATTTATGAGCCCTAGTTCTTCATTTGTTCTCCAAGTTCAGAGTTAGAGAAATTATTTTCCAAATAAAGGAGCATTAGAATTACTTTGCACCCCTTCTCCTTCCATAAATATTTTTTTTCTCTATTCCATCATCCACATATAAAACCACATATGCACAACTGATTGGTTATATGATGAATTCCTGTGGATCCATAGTTCGATCGGGCCCGATGCATTAGATACCTCCACACCTATGAGCTTCACATAAGCCTTACTAGATATAGGGTAAGAGAGTAAAGGCACATGTATAAATTCCTTATGTTACAAATACCACATACTCTGAGTGCATCAGAGAAGGCATCACTCCTTTCAATGCCTTAGAGAGGATCCAAAAATACCACATATTGAGAGACTTAAAAGGGTCATATTAAGGAACTCTGAGTTTTATCTTAAAAATCTTATAAAACTCCAGAGTAGAGGTGGAACAACAGAGCACGAGACAACAGTGCTTGACGTAATTGTTCTATCTTTCAACTGCTCAAGACCCAAGTACAGGTAAAAGCCCCATGGTTGGAAGAAACATGATAAGTTTGGGAGTTATGATAGTCCACTATAGTCTGGGGATGAACTCTTGTTTAAGGCATGTGTACTTGTAAGGCGTGAAAGCATTGTAGCAACTCCTGATTCATCTCATGTAGCTGTTTGCTCAGGGATGAGCAAAAGATAAGCTTGGGGGAGTTTGTTGATGGTTGTTAACCATCAATTTTATATGTCAGCTAAAGAGAGAAAAGAGGGCATAAAATGAACATCACCATAGACTTAGGGCTTTTACTGACAATTTTCATGAGTTTTGGTGAATGTCTATTTCTACAGAGGTTATCAGAAAATACCCAAGGATACCCATATGTTGGATTTACATAGAGAGAATCAACCCCACGTGTAAAAAAGAACAATCTAGAAGGCTATGGCAGAACCTCCTAAACCATATGGCCCACACGCATGATTATTGTCTAACAGACTCCTAATAACCATGAATGTGTTCCATAAGACTTAAAGGTCTGTCGGGTAAATCCTGAATCATCCACGATTCTCCGAACAGGATCAATCATTATAAAGAGACATTACAGTATTACAACAGTTTTATACAAATAATATACATCAGAGTAAACAGTGGAAGAGTTACAATAACATAAGTTTACAAACCTTTTAGTTTCAAATCTTATAAACCATAAGTTTAAATATTACAAACCTTAGTAGTAGTGGAGTAGAAATAGATAACTTATTTACAAAACCCAATCGGTAAGCTCTGCCCAAGAGCCAAACATCCTACTCATCGTCACTCTCCGCAATGATTGTCATGTAGTAGGATGCGAAGCACTCCTGCCCATGGGACTCACCTGCAACAAGGGTTCAACAAACCCTGAGTACAAAGGTACTCAACAAGACTGACCCAACGAAAAAGAGGGGTGAACATTCAGGAAATGCAGGCTAGAGGGACAAGGTAAGGCTTGCAGGAGATAAGAAATTTTTGCAGAAAAGGTCGGCAGAAAAAAAAAGTTGTCTTGCTCTAGATCAAGATTACCAACTTCATTCTTAAACCTTAAATATCATTTAGTTTTTACTACGATGATGAACAAAGATCGAGTCTTCTTCTTCAAGAAGCAACGGCGATTCGAATCCATTTTTATACCCAGCTGGGACCCAGATCACTGGGATACCGAAGACTTTAACTCCGATGCATACCAGATCACAGATATACCAGGATAACAACCGCAGCCATATATCACCACATGATACATGTGACCACTTCGACCCAGTGTACCGATATACGTGGGAACTTAAACCTATAGTATAATACACTATGACATATGTGGGGACTCTGGCCCACTATAAATCACTCCATGACATATGTGGGGACTCTGGCCCACTATATATCACTTCATACATGTGGATTTTCTAGTTTCTCGATACACGCAGATCACCATCGGACGGGTCCTAGGGCATCAACAGACGGAAACACTACAGAGGGACTCCATTCCCAATGCAAGTTACCCGTCCAGACTCGATTTATTACTATCATCATGATTCCAACGGGTGAAGTCAACCTCATCTTTTTCATTCTTTTTAATTTTTTAAAACCTAGCTAATTAAGCATGGCTAAGCATTACTACGCATTTTTTGAATAACAGGTAACAAGGAATCCAGAAATAAGATAGGTAATGCAATAGGTAGGTTGTCACTCAACGCCTATTACTTAATGCAACATTTCATAACTGAAGCGATAAAACTTTTATGAAATAAGGGTAGAGTTTGAATACATCTGGGGCTTGCCTTGTTATTCTGGGGAGACGGTCTCGAGTTCTGGATCAACTCCCAACTCCTGAGTCTGCTCTTCCTTGGATCTGGTGCGACAACGTTAAACTCTCCGTTAACGAAAACTATACGATAAAATGATATGTGTCAACATGATGTAATAGTAAACATGATGCTCGATGGATGCATGATCAGATTAAGGGCTTGAGTACAACTTTCCTTCACAATAAAGTTGCAAGCCAACAAACTGTTGATGCAAAATTATATCTGCAAACACACCGGGCTAATACCCGAAATCGATATCCGGAGCGTGCCAGTCGATTTGACCTGTTAATCGACAAGGACGATAGATTTGAATAAAACCTGAACGAGACGACAGCGATATGCCCGGACGTCAAAGCTCAGATGATACTCGATAACTGTTGAACAGATCAGA
>CM041631.1:1494523-1640896 GCA_023333625.1 Bothriochloa decipiens
TGCCGATGACAACTCACTGTTCCAACGGAAATCCGAGCATCGGCTGACCACCAGAAACATTGGCGGCTGGACTGGCTATATCAATGAGTATAAGAAATCTGGTTCAGTCAATCACAGGGAACACTCAGCCTTTTTGAATATGTGGCTTGAGAAGTTTATTTTCTGCGGCAGAACAGTCAGACCGACCAACATGCACCTCCCTGCAGCAGAACTGTTGGCTAGCGGCGTCAAGCTCCCCCTGGGCCGATACCTTCTTGGCTCAGCCTACCATCTCCTCCACCAAGTGTCACAAAGGCTGCTACAAGGTAAATCCATCGGCAACCTGGGGGGTCCCTGGTGGTTCATTAACATGTGGTTGAATGCCCACATGCACAAATATTTCCATGTCGACCTGTTCGCTCAGCAATTCCCTCGAAGTCTTCCTGAAGACTATCAACTTGGGGAAGAAGAATCAGCAACGCGCCCCCCCATCAATTTTGGAGAAGCAGTGGCAGTGCTACCAGGTGCAGAGGCGAACAAAGTCCAGATCGGCAATCTTTTCCACAGCCTCTACATCGGCATCCCCTCTGAGCTTCGGGCATGGGTCCCGTATGTTGATGAAGCAACAAGATTCCCTCTTTCCTTTAATCTTACCGATGAGGCCCTGAACCAGGACGCTGACATCCTAAGGGCAATAATCACCCCTCGTGCTATCCCGATAAACATTTTTGGAAGCGGGAAGAATATCAATCCCACCTACGAGTTCTACTATCCATTGGCAGTGGCAAGACAACTAGCTTTTGGACAATTGCCCATCAACTTATGTTTTGCCGATGTGATTAAACCAAGAGAGACCATCGCGAGCCGTGTGGATTGGCACAGAATTGTTACTCTCCTTCCTAATGTCGATATTTCAAATGCCGATCTTACTGACTGGGTACCGGCTTCTTTTGTCACCGAATCCTTCAAATTATGGTGGCAAGAATGGAAGGAACAACTATTTTTTTGCCTCTCCTCATTTTTACTGGAACTCTATTGATCCTGATCACGTCATCCCTGCCGATGCAGTAAGTCTAACCCTATGCACTCCTTTCAACTCCTCCTTAATCCATCGGCAACTAACCCTTTCTTTAACAGGTTGATGACCCGGTCCCAACATTGAGTAAGAGTGGCAAGGTCATACGGCTGCAGCCGATTTCTCCAGTATCCATCATCGGCCACAAGGCTCCCTCGTTAGATGCTCCAGTGGGCCGTGGTCGTACCAAGAAGGGTACCAAATCGGTCATATTTTCGGCACAGTCATCTCAGGTAACCACCTCCCTTTCTTTTGCCGATGTCGATTGCTGTGACTTACCGATTCCATATTTCAGGGCGCGAGTTCTACACTTCTAGAGTCTTCATCGGCAACTCGTCCCCCATCACCCGTCAACGCACCTTCAGATGTCATCCTTGTCGACTCTCCAGAGGTATGTTTCTCCAATTTTAACCCGATTTCAACTATTATAATTAGCACTAATTACTCCATTTACTTGTAGCAACAAGTGAACATATCTGTAGCTATTTCAGCCGATCCAAAACCACAGTCCTCTGGTGCCGATGCCCCCCAGTCATCTGGGTTTGAGGAACCACAGCCTAAGCGCAAAGCTTCATCTTACGTAGTCCTTCAATCAAAACGATCCAAAATTGCATCGGCACTTTCCACAGTTCCAGCACCATCTCTTCAGTCAACACCGCCGGATGTGCCAGCACCAGGACCACCAACAGCACCTCAAGAAACACTTGCCGATATAGCCACAGACTTGCCACCACTCAGCCCTGCCAGAACCGATCCATCGGCAAGCATTGCTGAGGACATATTGCAAGCTGCCTCCTCCAGCCAAATGCAAGAAATCGCCTTGAAGCAAGTAAGTTAACCATTATTCTGCAACATTCCTTCTCCTGTAACTGACTAATCCCCTCGCAGGAACAAAACTCTCCAAACAGCCTATTCTCTTTTACTGTCAACATTCCTGACGATGAAGAAGAAGAAAGTTCTGCGCTTGCCTTAGGAACTGTATCAGCTGAGGTCAGAACCAAATTAGAAACATTATTATCTTTGTTGCATCAAGATACACCTCAGCTGGTCCAAGATTCAGACTCCACAAGAGCAATCTTCAAAGCGATTCATGGCCAAGTCCCCGACAATATTGAAGAAATCCTTTTTCATGCCGCCCACCTTGAGAGCCGACAACTCCAATACCAAAAAGCCGCTCGACGAATTGCCGATAGAGCCGCTCAATCAAAACTTAAAGAAGAAATATTACAATTCAAGCAGGCCGCTGAAGAAAAGCACAGAAGCATGAGCAACTTAGAGGCTTCGGGCGCCGATCTTGAAAAGAAAATTACTGATCTATCGGCAAAGAGAACAGCTTTACTGGCCGAGCTGAAAGAGGTGGAAGCAGCCCTGAACCAAGCCGTACATGAGAAAGACAACCTGTCCAACACTTTAAAAATTCTTCAAAAGGACAGAGACAATCAAGCCTGCATGGCGCTGACGCTGAGGAGGAAGCTTAAACCGATAGAGGACACTGCCGATGCGGACGTCAGGAAAGTGGAAGAAGCCGACCAGATTCGCCTGCGTGCGATAACCGCTATTCAATCCTTCCTTAGTTTGTAGATTTCACTCATCGGTTTTGTCAAGTTATCGGCAATCTGAACTTTGTCAATTGACTGTGAATGTAATATAATGCCGATATCTTTATTTCTGTATTTATGCATCTGTCCAAATACTGGGGTAGTATTTCTTTAAATATTTCCCATTTAATGCTCTGGGAAATATAACTCCTTCGAGGGTTTCTAAGATGTATGCGTTACCAGGAGCCAACTGATTTATCCGATAAGGACCTTCCCAATTAGGGGACCACTTGCCGAATTTCGAACTCTTAGTCCCAATCGGCAAAACCAATTTCCAGACTAAATCTCCATTTGCAAATTCTTTTACTTTCACCTTTCTATCATACCACCTAGCAACCCTCTCTTTATTTTCTTCGACGCTAATTAAGGCCTTTAGCCGATGACCTGCTAAATCTTCTAATTCATCTCTCATAAGCATGTCATACTCATCGGCTGTCAAGTGATCCTGAGAAAATACACGCCTAGAACCAGTCTTAATTTCCCAAGGTAAAACTGCATCATGCCCATATACCAATTGATATGGTGAGACCTTAATTGCACCATGACACGCCATCCGATATGACCATAAAGCTTCATTTAAAAGAGCATGCCACCTCCTAGGATTTTCCTCAACTTTCCGTTTAATAAGCTTGATTATTCCTTTATTAGATGCTTCAGCCTGACCGTTAGCTTGCGCATAATAAGGAGAGGAATTTAGAACTTTAATTCCCATACCGATGGCAAAATTATCAAATTCTCCTGATGTGAACATAGTTTCTTGATCGGTAGTAATAGTCTGAGGAATACCAAATCGGTAAACAATATGTTCTTTCACAAAATCAATCATATTTGCCGATGACACTTTCTTTAAAGGAATTGCTTCAACCCACTTTGTGAAATAATCGGTAGCAACGAGTATGAATTTATGTCCTTTACTCGACGGTGGGTAGATCTGACCGATGAGATCAATAGCCCATCCTCTAAACGGCCAAGGTTTGATTATAGGATTCATTGCCGATGCAGGTGCTCTTTGAATATTACCGAATTTCTGACATGACTGACACCCTTTGAAATATTTAAAACAATCTTCAAGAATTGTTGGCCAATAGTACCCGTTCCTCCTAATCATCCATTTCATTTTAAATGCCGATTGATGTGCCCCACACACTCCTTCATGAATCTCACCCATTAAACCCTTCGATTCCTCTTTACTAAGGCATTTGAGTAAAACCCCATCCAAAGTGCGATAATATAATTCAGTATCAAGGAGCACATACTTGGTAGCTTGAAACCTTATACGTCTCTCCACTTTCCTAGACGGATTTTTTAAGTAATCGGCAATATCCCTTCTCCAGTCATCGGCATCAATTACCGATGTCAACACTTCTCGGATCAGTTGATATCCCGAAGCATGCTGTGCTAGCCGATTAGCTTCTTCATTGTGCAGTCTGGGAATGTGTTCAAGTCGAAAATCTTTAAACTCCTTTAATATTTGCAGGCACCTCCCATGATAAGTAATCAAGACTTCACTTCGGCATTCATATGTTCCAATCAACTGATTAATGACTAGCATGGAATCCCCAAAGACTTCAACTGTATCGGCACGAATTTCTCTGAGCAATTCTAACCCTTTCAGTAAAGCTTGATATTCAGCCTGATTATTTGTTGAAGTGCTAGCAATCGGCAATGAAAATTCATATTTCTTTCCTCGAGGCGAGATTAATACAATACCGATTTCTGTTCCTCCACCGCAAGTAGATCCATCAAAGAAAAGTGTCCATGGAGCAATCTCAGCATAATTTATCACACCGCAATGTTGAGTAACAAAATCGGCCATTACCTGTCCTTTAACCGCTTTAGCCGATTCATGACGCAAATCAAATTCTGATAATGCTAAGATCGACTTGCTGATTCTTCCTTTCAAAATTGGCATTGACAACATATGCTTAACCACATCGTCTTTGCATATGACAGTGCATTCAGCCGATAACAAATAATGCCTTAATTTTGTGCAAGAGAAATATAAACACAAACATAATTTCTCAATGGCCGAATACCTGGTCTCAGCGTCTATCAGTCTCCTACTCAAATAATATATCACACGTTCTTCCCCTTCAAACTCTTGAATTAATGCTGATCCGATAACATTATCATCGGCAGACAAATACAACTTGAAAGGTTTCCCGTGTTGAGGCGGAACCAATACTGGAGGATTTACCAAATACTTTTTAATTTCTTCTAAAGCTAATTGCTGCTCTGTTCCCCATACAAATTCCTGATCGGCTTTTAATTTTAATAAAGGACTGAAGGCTTTGATCTTTCCTGACAGATTAGATATAAATCTTCGAATAAAATTAATCTTGCCGATCAAGGATTGCAACTCAGTCTTATCGGCAGGAGCAACAACCTTATTAATTGCATCAATAGATTTCCTGCTGATTTCAACACCTCTTTGATGTACCATGAAGCCTAAGAATTGACCTGCCGATACACCAAATGCGCATTTAGTAGGGTTCATCTTTAAACCATGCTTCCTGGTGCACTCCAAGATTTTTCGCAGATCAGCTAGATGACTCTCAAAACCTTCAGATTTGACCACCACATCATCTATGTAGATTTCAACCGATGTGCTGATGTATTTATGGAAGATAAAATTCATAGCCCTCTGATAGGTAGCACCGGCATTTTTCAAGCCGAAGGTCATGACAATCCATTCAAATAAACCCACATGACCTGGACACCTAAAAGCAGTCTTGGAAATATCCTCTTCAGCCATGAAAATTTGGTTATAACCGGCATTACCGTCCATGAAGCTGATGATCCGATGTCCAGCTGCAGCATCAATCAATAAATCGGCAACAGGCATTGGATAGCCATCCATCGGTGTGGCTTTATTAAGATTCCTGAAATCAATACACCCACGATGTTTTCCATTTTTCTTATAAACAGGAACCACGTTAGAAATCCATTCGGCATATCGACATTGCCGAATAAAGCCAGCTTCAATTAACCTTGTGATTTCGGCTTTAATATCAGCACTTTAGGATTACATCGGCGTGCGGGCTGTTGATGAGGCCGAAATCCTGACTTAATAGGCAACCGATGTTCAACTATTGACCGATCTAATCCAGGCATTTCTGTATAATCCCAAGCGAAACAGTCCTTATATTCCCTCAAAATATCAATCATTTGCTGTTTACATTGAGAATCTAACTTAGCACTAATAAAAGTTGGTCTCGGCCTGTCACCGTTACCAATATCTATTTCCACTAAATTATCAGCCGATGTGAACCCAAGACCAAGCTTTCCACCATCGGCAAACTGATCCATTAAAATTCATCTTTAGAACCGGCTGCTTGGATCGGTGTGAGCTCATAATCGGCAACCCTGAGAAATTCCGTATCCCATGCTTCTCTCGATATGCACTTTGTTCGTTCATAGGTCTCAGAATCAGCCGATGCGATTATATAAGAAGAATCACCAGGGATAATTTCAATCTTGTCTCCAATCCACTGTACGAGGTACTGATGCATCGTAGAAGGAACACAACAGTTGGCGTGAATCCAATCCCTTCCTAGGAGCAAATTATAGTTACCTTTGCCGTTAACGATAAAGAAGGCGGTAGGCAAAGTCTTGCTGCCGATAGTCAACTCAACACATAATGCCCCTTTAGCCGGAGACACATTGCCTTCAAAATCTTTAAGCATCATATCCGTCTTGGTTAAATCTTGGTCTCCTTTTCCAAGTCTTCGGAACATAACATACGGCATGATATTAATTGCCGCTCCTCCATCTATGAGTATTTTTGACACTGGCTGTCCATCAATCTTGCCTTTAACAAACAGAGCTTTGAGGTGTTGCCTCTCATCATCGGCGGGCTTTTCAAACACAGCCATCATTGGATCCAGAGTTAGTTGAGCTGCTTCATCGGCAAAAACTGCTTGTTCCTTGTCACCTGGCGCCAAGAACTCCATCGGCAACATGAAGACCATGTTAACATCTGCCGATGGACTTTCACCCTTACGTTTTGGTTGCCATACTTGAGTTGTTGCCTTTGGGATGCTTTCTCTTGGGCACTGTAAGTCTTCTTGACGCATACGCTGTTCCCTTCTTTTTTGAGTTTTCGTCAATCCTTCAGGGCACCATTGGGGCAGCTTTGTTTTCCAAACAGGCTGATAATGCTTTGTGTTCTGCTCATGGAGGCCTATGTTTGGATCCCGGCAGAATATCCCTTCATCAGGAACCCTTTCGTTAGCCATCTCTTCAAGCCTTGCATGACTCTTTGGAAAATAATCAATATACCTGCCCAGCCTGTCATGCACGCTAACTCTGCCCCCCAGCCGATCAAATGCTGACACCTTTTCTTTGATCGGCGTATTGATGCATACCCCTCGATTACTAGAGTGATGTTGTCTCTCTACCCGATCATTTAGATAGTAACCATTACATTCAGGGCAGGTATCGGCAGTGGGCAATTTAATGCCTTCTTCCCAGCAATGAATGAAAAACGGACAATTCCAGTGATCTTTATGTCGACGTAACTCCTCCTGTTGCTGTCGATACCGATCCTCACACTGTTGCCGATACCTGACACCATATGGAGCAGGCCTCAGAGGTCTTCTGGAGCTACTACCTTCATTAACAATTCTTTTCTCTTTAGCGCCATCGGCAGGTTTCTTTCCCTTTACGTCCCCAACAGTTATTTGGTTCTTAGGGTCTACCGATGCATTTCTTCTAGCAGTCTCCGATGTTAACACTTTGGTTTTGCCTTTAGCCTCGACCATATTTGCAGGGAACGGATGTTGATCAATTTTCATCGGCTTCTGAGCTTTTGAATTATCAAACTTGATTTTCCCGGATTCGATAGCCGACTGCAACTGTTGCCTAAACACCTTGCAATCATTGGTACTGTGCGAGGTAGCATTATGCCATTTGCAGTACCTAATCTTTTTCAACTCTTCTGCCGATGGAATCACATGATGAGGAGACAGCTTAATTTGACCCTCTTGGAGCAAAAGATCAAATATCCTATCGGCCTTGGTGATATCAAATAGAAACTTTTCTGGCTCTTTCTGACCGAAAGGACATGATATCGGCTTCTTATTCTTTACCCACTCAGCCAAACCGATAATTGGTTCATCATCAGAGTCTGAATCTTCTGTTTCTTCTACAAAGGACACCTTTTTATTCCAATTCTTCCTGGGTTCAAAAACCCTAGTGTCCTAATCAGAAATCCTTTGCACAATATGACTCAAACTTTCAAACTCTTGTGACCCATATTTTTCTCTGATATGTGGCAGTAACCCTTGAAGAGCTAAATCGGCTAACTGCCGATCATCAAGCACTAAGTTGTAGCATTTATTCTTCACATCTCTTAGCCTGTGTACAAAACTTTCTACTGACTCATCACTGCGTTGCCTCAATTTTGTCAAATCAGTCAGCTTCTTTTCATGTACCCCAGCAAAGAAGAATTTGTGAAATTGCTTTTCTAGATCGGCCCATGTAATAACAGAATTAGGTGGTAACAAAATAAACCACGCAAAAGCCGATCCAGACAATGATGAGGAAAATAATCGAACCCTTAATTCATCCCTGTTAGCTGCTTCTCCGCACTGGATGATGAATCGGTTGATGTGCTCCATTGTTGACGTATCATCTTGCCCAGAAAACTTAGTGAAATCTGGCACCTTGTACCGATTCGGGAAAGGAATCGAGTCATAAGATGAAGGGTACGGAGTCCGATAAGAGTAAGTATTGACCTTGGGCTGAATCTCAAATTGCTCTTTCATCACTTCTGCAATCCTATCGGTCAAGAGTGCATCATGATCTTGCCGATGCACTGGCTGGATCTCTACTGGAGGCGTTGGCTGATATGCTTCTACATACCCCTGTGGCACTTGGCTTGGATAAATCGGCATATTCATGGTATCAACCTGCGGAGTAAAGTTCATCATCTGTTTTACCGACGCTTGCTCCTGGACAGTTGTCTGTGGACTATACCGCTGAGTCCCTATTGCTTGATGGCTTGGTTGAATAGCAGATTGCTGGGTTGGCACTTGCCCCGACCAATTGAGACTGTAACTCATCGGCACCTGGCTTGCCGATGGCTGATAGCTTGTAGACAATTGATGCTCTTGTATAGACGGATGATAGCCAGCATAATTGCCCTGAATTGCAGGTAACCCAGACTGAGATATGAATGGTACCACGGGCTGCTCTGTAGTGGAAGCTCTCTGTTGAACTGGTGGAGGATTAGTCAATGGATTCGCATAAAATATCTGTTGCGGAGGTGCGTAGAATCCCATTGACAATGGCTGTATAGCAGGAGGTACAGTAGAATAATACGGCGCTTGAGCCACCGGCCGAATTGGAGTAACCGATGTCATTGGACCCTTCCCTGCTACATCATGCACTTGAGGCGGTCCAGAATTGGCAGTAGATGGACCTGGAGGCATACCGTATCCCCACCAATTGGCAGCAGTTTGATTATGTTGACCTGAAGGACCTGACATTGCCGATGCCGATAGATCTGTGCTCAACTGAGTACTAGGCTTTTCCTGAGACGTTAGATCTGATCCTATCGGTGTGGCGCCAGCGATGGATGGTCCTGATATAGCTGAAAGAGTAGGCGCTTCTATACTCTCAACGGCTGGAGTTGCCGATGGAGTACTGGTAGATGCCGATCCTGGCTGATGATATGCTGGCCCGACATACCCTGGTGCTTGTCCGTCCCTTAATGTTTGTACAACAGCATTGTAGACAGTATTGGACAGCACGGTGGAGTGGTTGATCAAAGCTTGATTTAATGCAGAATTAACCATCTCCTATAATTTGCCAGGGTTGGAGTCAAAGGTTACCTGCCGAGGCAGCGGCAGATCTTGCTTCTGGATAACTTCTCCTCCCCTGTTCATGCTGAAAGACTTCAAGCAGAGCTGCCTGTAATCCTCCATAGCTTTTTCCATGGCTTGCTTCTGATCCTCCTTGAGATCTGATTCTGATATCTCGATGATGTTCTCTGGAGTGATATCGGTAGTATTCCTCATGATAAATCTGTTGACTTTGTCCCACCGAGCATGCCAAAAGATGTGTTGATGCAAAATTATATCTGCAAACACACCGGGCTAATACCCGAAATCGATATCCGGAGTGTGCCAGTCGATTTGACCTGTTAATCGACAAGGACGATAGATTTGAATAAAACCTGAACGAGACGACAGCGATATGCCCGGACGTCAAAGCTCAGATGATACTCGATAACTGTTGAACAGATCAGACGAGACGACAGCGATACGCCCGGACGTCAAAGCCTGAATCTTGCTCGGTAAAAGCGGAACCTGCAAGGCCGCCGGAGGTCAAGTTGATGCAGCCCGTCGACTCTTGAAAGAACTCGTTGAAAAGGAAAAAGTACTGATGACGAAGTCGCCGAAAAGTAGATTACTTGAAAAGTAGATAAAAATAGTAGGTTTGTTGTATTGATGATTGTTCTTTTCATTGTCTTTCGGTACATATTTATACCCTGGTACTATGAGTCCTAAACAGACACGACAAAGTATTACCTAAACAAGTCTTATCTCTAAGGAATAAAAAATAACGACTCGTACCAAGGTCGGACTCAAAAATAAACTAATAAAATAATGGCATAAATATCGCCAGTTCCCTTATCCATTGCTTTACGATGAAAACTCTACCGGCATGCTCTTCATCCCTGTAGATTCCATCGGCAACCCATCAATAACGGCTCAGACCTGCTTTCCATGTCCTTCAGCTCCGCTTTCCATCGGCAACCATGCCTCAATCTCTATCGGCAACAGCCCTCTGGCTTCATCGGCAATGTACGAGATCAACATGTCCTTTATCGGCACTCATCCATCGGCAACTCAGAATCAACGCTGGAGAAGAACCACTCCCTTGCCGATCAGCACAGTTTTCGGTCCATATTGACACGTGTCAAAAAACGGTGTCAACACAAACTTACTAAGTTCATTAGGGTTAACTATTTCATAAAAGAGTTCATTAAACACATAAAATAACATTGATTAAACCCTAATGACATAATCCAGGTAAGCGTAAACAGTTAATTAAAGTGCCAAGGGTCATTAAGGTTAATAACCTGAGGTCATCAATCAATCCCAAAGTCAAACAAATCCTATATTGATTAAACTTAATTCAAGAGATTAATTAATTATTTAAAAGCATAATTTAAGGGCATAAAATTAAAGTTACCTAATTGAGCTCAAAATTATATTTTGAAAAGATCTTGGCCTAATTAGATGGCAAAACAAATTTCAGAAATAAAACCAATTATTTTATTTATTAAAAATCATAGAAGATGCATTTTTCAATTAAAAGGGCTAATTTTAACTTATTCAAAAAGTACTCAAATTTGGCATTTCATATTTTTCTAAGGTAGATGACATCATAAAGAGCATACACAAAAATTTTCAGAATTTTTGAAGCTATAAATGAATTATTATGAATTTCTAAAGAAAATAGCATTTAAATGATTTTCCTTCCTGACGTTGACCGGCGGCGGCCGGATTTTGACCGGCCACATCTCACCGGCGGCGAGGTCTCTGACCACACGGTCAGCACCTACACGACCTATGCGAGCAGGCGAAGCCAACGGTGGGCAGGACACGGCTGCAGAGCTGCTGCGGCTAGCTCGTCGCCGGTCATGGCGGCACGGCGGCGCGCGGACGCGACAGCAGTGGTGACTGGACATGATTCCGACGACGGTGACACGAGCGCCCAACCTCATACGACCCTATGGACACAACACGCATGAAAACGCGGCGTAAACTAGACTCTAACCTAATCGGCTATGCACGGCGACGGCAAGCAGAGCAGTTCGCCGGCGGCAAGCTGCCCTACGGCGCACAGGCGTGACTTGGACCAGACCAAAGGCATCAATAGCCCCAGGAGCTTACCCTAGACATGATGCACATGACGGTGCTGACTTGATGATGGCGGAGGTGCGAGCACGACGTGAACCGGGGTGGCGGCGGTGAGCTCCGGTGGCAGGGCTGGTGTCACGGCGTCACCTGTGCATCACAGAGCAAATCGAGGAGCGCATGAGCTGCAGCACACCAAGGTGAGGAAGGCAGTGAAGAGGAAGAAGAAAAATGAACAGCAACGGCGGTGGTCGACGGTGGCAGGCTCGCGATGTTCCGGCTGCCGGCCGGGAAGAAGATGACGGCGTGGAGGCTCTAGGAGCTGCGATAGCTTGCACTTCTAGGCTCTATATGATCGCAAGAACGAGGCGAAGCTGATGGAGAAGAAAATGAAGGTGGGGCACGCTTGGTGGTGGCGAATTTCGACGGCGGAGGACGGTCGTCGGCGGTGGCAAGCAGGAAGAAAAGAAGACGACGACGGCCGGCCGCGCATATATATAGGGCAGGGGCGAGGTGCGAGCTGATGACACGCGGACGGCGAAGCTTCACGTGCGGAGGTGAGCTGGTGGCCACGGCACGCCGGTATGGGCGATGGTGGACGGCGGCGCGGCTTGAAAAGCCGGCCATGGCGGTAGCCCATAGGCCCCGGCACTGTTCACCCTTTCATTTTAAACCCTAGATCAAACTTTTAAAATTACTTTTAAAAAGACATAAGAACTTAAAAATCTCCAAAAATATTATTTGCATAACTTTTCAAGAGCTACAAGTTTCATTTAACAAACATTTTGAAATTCTGCTTAGTTTTTGAAATATGAGTTCAAATAAAAAAAGGGAATAAAACCCTATAAACAAACATTTGAAATTACTTTTGATATTTCAATAAAACTTGAAAATCTTCAAATCTATGAAATACTAAAATTTTCAAACCTATCATTTTTAATATACAAAGTTTTCTCAGATAATGCATAATTTTTGAATTATGATTTTAAAATCAAAAGGGGACAAATGCTAGAAAACTGTATTTTCAAATTCATTTGAAATTCTTTTTGGAAACTTGAAAAACTTTGAATACCAACTTTGTATCTCTTATTAAGATCTACAAACTATCTTTTTAGAGTGTCTCCAAATTCATTATAGATTTTAAAATATAGAAAAGGAGATAAAATAAGATTTTGAAATAAAGGGCTTTTGAAACTGAACTCAAGCTTGATTTAGTTTCTAAATTAATTGGTTTATAATTAGTGATCTCAAACATCATCCAAGGATATTTTTAGGTCAATGACCCAATGACACCCTTAGTTGACCAAGTTGACTTTTAAAAAATATTTTTATAGCTTTCCAATTTGAATTTAGATTTGAATCGCAAGACTTGGGAATAAGCTTTGAAATCCAAATTCAACTTCAAATATAGAAATCATTTTTAAGGGTTGGACTTAGATTTATATACTATGCTTGAAATTAGTGTAAACACGGTTTACACCTCAAGTACATACAATATAAACTAAGTATTTGGGATGACATTCGAAAGTAGGGTTTTATGATTTCCTGTGACAAAACATTCCAGAAACACAATCAATCTATGAAATATAAACTTGTTTTAGTTAATGCACATTAAGGTTGACCTCAACATGAATGCTTTGCAATGCATATGATGACATGGCATATTTTAGTTAATATAAAACCAGAGGTGTTACAAAGACTAGGGAAGGCAGCACCCCGAAGGGGAGGGCCCACCTGCCAGGTGGCTGGGCGGCCGCCCACCTCCTTGGGCGCCCGCCCCTGCACCTCCACCAATGAGGTGCAGGCTTGCGGATCCTGCCTCCACCGACCTTGAGGAGCAATCCTAGCCACCTATTTAGGTCGGTTTGATCCAAGGGTTGTGAGGCATCCTAGGGTGCTATATAATCAGGGCCCCTGGCCCTTGGAGAAACCCGAATACATTCTAATTTATTTGAGAATTGAGAAGTAGAGGTATCCATCAGCAGAGCCAGGGTTTAGAGATCTCTCCACCAGATAATTAGAATATCTACTCCAATTCTTCAAGTTCTACATAGGTTTAGACTAGATAGAGGAAGAGTCGGGCGCTTGTGCTCAGAATTCTAGATCTCCATCATCAAGGATTGGTATTGTCTTGTATCTTTACTTGAGACTTTATTCTAATATCATTATGTTTCTATTTATTATGTTCCTAGTTTATTCTAATTCTACATTTGATATGGTTATGATTGGCAATGAGTTTATGTATATGTTTGCAAAGCACTTAGCTCTCTTCGTGGGAGGGTTAGGTGGTAGATTTCACGTAAGCATGGTGCTTTTCCTGCAAATGCACCCTATTGGCCGGGTCATGTGGTAGATCGCGGAAGTGACAGTTCCATTGAGTCCTTTGTATTCCATCCCCCGTTGATAGGACTAGTAGAACCAAAGTTGCCTAGGAAGTCCTGCTATGTCTTGGCTTTTTATAGCAATGAACCTTATATATAGATGAAGAGTCTTTGTGCTCTATATGATAGTGTAGCATTAGAGTAGATGAATGACTTAGTAGATTAGAACCTACCTAGAAATTCTATCTCTTGAACTAATCAGACGTCAACCTACCTTTATGCTGAGTAGTCTGTCTCTAATCTCTTGAACTATAATGTTAGATCGCTCAAGTGGCACTAGATGACCGATATGCAAACTTGTTTGCCCCTCTTGATAGTACAGCCTATCAATCCTAAATCCGATCATCAACTTCTCTACACACCTCATGACCGGTAAAATGAAATGTCCTAGGTTATACCTTTGCCTTGAGAATCTCCATTTCCACCGTCACCACCAATGTGCCCATGCAACGCATGCACGACATGATCAACAAATGATATAATTCACTTCACATCATCACATGACCGTCTTGGTCCATCGATCTTGACTTCACTTGTTCTTCTCCATTGTGTCGGTCCATCAGCGTCAAGTCTTACTCAAGCTTCACCATCACAATGCTCCTTCGCTTCCAAGCCTCAACTTGCCCTTCACACTTGCAACCAGTCCTTTGAGCCAAGCCTCATCTTGATCTTCTGCATACTTTGGTCACATGACTCCATGTCATGTCTCATATGCAATAAGCTCCTTCAACATGCAACCTTCTAGGTCCATTGATCTTGACCTTACTTGCTCTTCACCGTTGAGTTGGTCCATTGGCGCCAAGTCTTGCTCAAGCTTCACCATTGCATAGTCCTTAACCTCAAAGCCTTGACTTGCCCTTCACACATTCAACCAGTCCATCAAGCCAAGCCTTGTCTTGACCTTCACCATCTCGATCACATATAAACCTGTGGACTAATCCTGTGTATCTCAACCATAAACATATTAGTCCACCTAAAGTTGTCACTCAATTATTAAAACCAAACTAGGGACTTTCACCAGTGCCGCCAGAGCTTGTGGGTTGCTGCTTCCACTGCCTAGCGCAAGACCATATCGTCACTCAGGTACTAGCCATCGAGGGAGGGCATGCGAGCTTGGTCGTTCACCAGCATGCAACCGTAGCCCTCAACACCGTGTGAGCCTATGTTCACGAAGGCTCGCCGGCCTGACGGGGGGCCCAAGGTACATTGTTATGCTATTCTAGGAGAACCCGACCTGTCTGCATGGGTTAGCACCATCGTTGTATCCCCACTTTGAGCAGTCGGTCCCATAGGTGGTGTACCTTGAGCCTGACCTCGTGGTATTCCATTGCTCGAAGGTTTGGCTCTAGCTGGGACTTCGATCCTATGTTGGCCAAGGTGGAGGTGGGTCTCACAGGCCATGTTTTGGTGGCTCTGGCGGAGGACACGTGCTTCTCAGGCCCCGTTGAGGACGGCTCTTGCCAAACCTCAATAGGGCTCTTGGAGCTTGAGCAGGCTTAGGGATCACTGCCCACAGTCCAGGACCTACCTAGTGGCCTCCCAGCTCACTCCAGTGTGGTGGAGTTTGAGAGCCAGGATCAGGTAATGGTCTCTCATCCGTTGTTGATTGCTCAACTCTAGGGATGCCTGTTGTTATCGGTGTTGCTGCTCCCATTGTTTTGGTCCAGGAGGAGTTGGAGCCCTTGATTTTCCTGCCGCTGCAGACTCCACTCGTCAAGAAGCCACAAGTGCGCTGCTCTAGGACAAATGTCTCCATCCACTCGTTGCGGCGTAGTGGCCGCATCGCCGCCAAACCGCGGCGAAGAATGCCACCAAGCAGGCCCAGAACCCACTGTTGAAGAAGCTTGGCACTCCTGACAAGGAGGGCGCTTCCGACTTGGAGATTGACAGCAAGCTCAAGGCGCTCTTCCATCATATGCTGGCAGGCAAGTGGGAGAAGTTCAAGATCCTTTTTGAACGGGAAATTCGACGTAACTGGCTTGGATCTTGACTTGACTGGGTTGGGCGGTGACGAGACATAGGCTCCACCGCCCTAGTTTCCTTACGTCGCAAATTGTTCTTTTTGTAATCACAACCTTGTGTCTTTTAGGTTGTGGAAGGAGTCGGTAACCATGGGGTTACCGTCCCTTCGGTTGTTGTAACAAAACTCTCTTCTGCTTAATAAAAAACGCGCTTAGACGTGGTCTCAAAAAGGCTAGCTCCAAGATGACGATGACCTTACGCAAGATTAATTCATAACTTCTAACTCTCCTAGTATAAATGAAGGAAATAAATTCTTGTTAGATCCTTAAATCAGAACCTTGTGTTATTTAATTTACCTGTTTGGCTATCTAATGGAGCTAGGAGTGCTCCCAAACGACCACTTACATTACTATACTAGCTTCTTGTGTGTGAGTTACTGCTATAAAGTTCA
The DNA here is from genome assembly GCA_023333625.1 of Bothriochloa decipiens. Lineage (NCBI taxonomy): Eukaryota > Viridiplantae > Streptophyta > Magnoliopsida > Poales > Poaceae > Bothriochloa > Bothriochloa decipiens. The sequence goes on from CM041631.1 coordinate 1,510,840, forward strand.
TATAGGCCACCGAAATAATCCTAGTCACCGCTCCTAAAATTTGAAAATACATGACGACACTGTTTTGTCATTGAGTATACTACCTGCAAGTGTGTTAAAGTCCAACCTACACTCTCACATAAGCGAGTGTCCCCTTCCTAGCAAATAAATGTCACTAGGGAACAAACCACTAAATTTGTAAACAAGACTACCTTAGCTCAACTATTACATTTACACCCCCAAACAAAATACACGCAGATTAAAAACTATATCGACATATGTCGTCTTAGTATAGCCAACCAAGTTTAGGATCATTTTAGAACACGGGAAATTCTTATGTTTTCCACACATATGATTCTCCCGAAACTCCTTAATAAACCTTCACCGCTAGTTGGTTACAAAATCACCATGTTGTCCTGGAGTTGGCACCCCCAGGAACCAAAGTGGGCCCACCTAGGTGCTGACCTGTCAATTTGTTTTTGTTAATCGTGCCACGCCGCGAAAGCCGTTCTAGATATGCATGAGCCCTTAAAGATGGCTAGGCTAGCTTGAAGATATATGGCCTGTTTTCCATCGAACAGCCGATGGTTCACTGTGGCTACGATTTTGTCATTAATCTTTTTTATTTATTTTTGCCAAAATTATTAATAACCAGCAACATTATTATCAGAAAAATCCAAGACATACAGCTAGCAGCTCCTCTATAGCCAAAAAGCCTCTACTGCCAGAGGCATTGAATTAAAAGTAGTCAAGATTTGCAGCACTTCAAATATGTTGCTCCATCAACTACTGCTTAAAAAATAAACATCCGGGAAAACTCAATGTTAAGAGAATAATAACAATGTACCAAGTATATGTATTTTCCATTCCTACGTACTAATCTACACTATCTGCAAAACATATACTTGGAGAGACAAATATTCATGGATGATGCAAGCGAGAGACAAATATTCATGGATGCAAGCAAGAGAGATGATAATTAAGAAACACATATAAAATATATTGCCTCGTTTACATCGTCTATGTATATTATCTTTGGAGAAAATAATCAATGTGCCATGGATTCGCTGATGATGTACTAGGAGGAAATGAATAATGGGGGATTCCATTCTCCTTTTAGAAGACAGATATCTCTGTGCTATTATGGCAGTGCTTCAATGCAGTGGCCCAAAAAAAAAAACAAAAAAATGCAGTGGCCTCTGACTGCACCTCGTCAGTTTCCCTGATATCTTCAGCAACTGCCACCCATTTTTCTTGTGCAGACCTCATGGACGAACGTTGGAACAAAAGAGCTGAGCAACCCTGTTCTTCCGCCGTGAGTACTCCTGTTTTCAGCTTGGGTTACGTTCCTCAGTTCCTCCGTCCCACTATTTATTTTTCACCTGTTATTTTTTATCATTCTTGACATGGACTTATTTGTATATGGCAACTATAATGTACTGCTTCTTGTGCATTATAGATTACTAGTAGTCATCAATGGTTGCTATGAGGATTCTGAGGGACAGGTTCACCTCATGGTAGCTCTATACACGTGATTTTCCATAACACTTTGCATAGCTAATTGTCCAAAAACGTGGTCCATGAATTTTAGTATGTAGTTTGGTTATAGGCCACCCAGCAGTGTGATTTTTTACAACCTTGAATTCTCAAGAAATAAAAATTGATAATTAACAAAATGGGTGTGTATTTGAAAGGTAGCTTCAACTCTTTTTTTTTCATGGATAAAAGCAATGACTAAATTGCGCGAATAAAAGCGTGTATCATCTAAATTGGAAAGAAAATTTCTTGCAAGCGGCAATATAGCGATTTGGATCGATTACTCCATTCATAGAAATTTCTCTTGTGTTGGTAAAATTTTACTTAACGATCAGTAGAAATTTATCAGCATATCTAACCATATGTGTGGTTTTTCTATTTGTTGTCTAGGTAGAAAGTATATGAAGAGATAATAGGGTGCACCTATTGTGTTTTCGGAAATCCAAATACACCACTTGTCAAAGATAAAAATGTACAAATTTGTCGGTTAAGACAACGCTTGTTAGATATATGACAATTGACTTGTTTAACTTGACTTGTACAAAGGTGTAAATACGAAAGGTGACAAAGCAGAGATATGCCTACGCAATCACTTTAGTAACGGATCAATGGAAAACGTCCATGACGCATACATGACTTGGATATCCTTATCAATTCCATCATATCCAAGGTGCTCATCTCAGAAATATTGATACTTTTAAAAAAGTGGCCCGCTAACGCCAAAAGTACATGTTCCACCTAGCCTTTTACTAGAGCAACTGCCAACGTTTGTTGCATCCACGTTCTTCATCCGACATGTAAACAGGTGAAAAATGCAAAAGGCGACAAAGCAAAGCTACGCCTAGTCGCCTACTGCCTACATACGCCATCAACATAGTAACGGAAAACGGCGTTGACACATAAATGACTTGGATATTCTTATCAATTCGCCCGCGATATCGTCAATTGAAAAAGATATCCGCTCACCAAAAGTGTCGCGCCTAACGTTTTTACTGACCAACGACCCGTTTGTCGTGTTCGCTCGGTCCAATTCCGAAAGTCACAGTAATGCATGCTAGCACCACGTCCGGCAATCCACTTTGGTGCAATAGCCGTTGCTTAGTCTCATGGGCTAGGCATGAACATAAGACCATCCATGGATCAAAGCATACACAACGGTCACCTCTTGCCTATCTCACATACATAACATTTATTTACAGCAACCATAGATACATATAGTTACCATATATGAAATCAAAATACTCTAAATATCACAATACATCAGGCTAGCCCCTGCCCCCGGTTTTGGCAGTCATCGACATCTTCTTCGTTTGTCCATATATGCACCGTACCCACCAAATTGTATATATTGTTTATAAAGAAAAGCATAAATGCATAATAATAATCTATCTATATCTATATATCTCCAACCAAAGCCACAGCCACAGCAGGGCTGCAGGCACAGGCACGCACCACGCAGGGTCGCAGGCCCCCGTTGCGGTGGCCTCGCCTATATAAGCAGCGGCAGGCGAGTGCGGAGGGACCCAGCTTGGCAGAGGCAGACCCCACCAGTTCTTCCACACCTCGGACAACCAGATCGAGCAGAGCCGAAGAAACAAAACCAACTCCACCTGGATCCCAGAGCGGACCAGACCAGACGAGACCGGACCCGACCCCATCGGAGAAGGAAGGGGGGGGAAAAAAGGATCAGGAGAAAATCTTTTCCTGCCTCGGAGGGCGAAAACCCCCTCCGATTCCGCCCGCGGCGCTTTCTATTCGATTCCGAGTCCAATGGCGTACTTGGGTGGCCGCGGCCAGGCGGGAGCGGCCGGCGGCGTCGTGTGGTTCGTGCCCGGCACAGACGGGTGGGCGCTCCCGTGGGGGAGGGGCGCTGGCATTGCTGCTTCCGGCGCGAGCGGCAGCGGAGGCGGCGAGAGGGAGACGCTGGCGGCGGTGATGGCGAGGAGGGCGCCGCCGCCGTCGGTGATCCGGCCCGACGCGGTGCGCGCCGCGGAGGCGGCCGCCGGCGAGGTGGTGCTCCGCGTCCACCCCACCCAGGAGGCGGAGCAACGCCGCCAGGACGTCATCGCCTACCTCAGGCGACTCATCGGCTCCTCCCTTGGCTGCGAGGTATGCGTGCGTTCTCCCCGCTCGGATCCCTCTCTCCTCTCCCTACCCTACATACGCTGCCGTTTATTTTCTCGCGTGCGCCAGCGTTAGCTCCCTAGCCGCCCTCTCCCTGTCGCCTGTCGCCGCCACTCCCTCCTGCCGCCGCGCCGCCCCGGGGTTCTCGCGCGTCGTCTTCAGCTCCGGGAGGGAGAGAAGGGAAGAAGGGGTTTAGCTTTCCGTTTCGTTTTCGTGTCGTGCGGCGGCGCTGCTTGGTGTTTGCTGCTTGCTTCCGTTCCAGAACGGAAGCCTCGTGCTCCTGGCCCGTGGCTGCGTGCCCGCAAATCCCGGCCCGATCCCAATCGCATCGCCGCGTGCTGCAGTCTGCACTGCACGAGAGCTCGTGCTCGCGGATGTTCAAATGTTTGTTTGATTCGATTATTACTTGGGATAAAAAAAATCTTTTCCATTAATTATTAGCATTATTTTTATGCTTGTTAATTATTATATAATATTCTGCAGGTTTGACTCTGGCATGCTTGTTTTTTATGCTGTCGGAGCTAATTTTTTTTCCAAGTTTTTAACTGTTTTACAGCATGATGCATGGTTAGACGACCTGTCGTCGCCTTGGCTCTCGCTTTCATGCACCGTGCCGCTGTCGTTAATTAGCGCGACAAAAGACCAGCGTTGTTTAGTGACCTGACGTGGACCGTGGTCGCTGTCGCCGTAGCGTATGTATGTATAGGACGTAGCTTTGTCCGCGTCTTTAGCGAAAAGGCCGCAAGTACGTGCTTCCGTGTCCGCCGTCCATGGCTGTTTCTGCTTTCTTCATGCGCGTAATATGTGTGCGAGCCTCTACTCTGCTAGTTTGTTCCATGCATGCTCCTGTGCTTTTCGTTCACCTGCCGCTGGGATTGGTATGAGCGAGGGATATTCTGTTTATTAATTCTTGATTCCATAGTTCCATGCCCCCCACCATACCATGGTCTTTTTCTAATGCTACCTTTTCGACTAATCATTCAGTCGTCTCGTCATATTTAGTACTTGGATTACTGGAGCCCTCGTACGTGTCACGGTAGGTAGCATCTTCTGGTCAAATGGATCTTTTGTCCTTTTAAGTTTGCGTAATTAAGTAATTTCATTATTTAAAAATTATTAGTTCACAGGATTTTTCTTCTCTCTTGCTTCCACTTTTTTACCTTGTTGCTACGAAGTGTACGTACAGGTTTTGTTAAGCAGACGGCGATTAAAACTGTTCCAATTTCTGTCCTGGACTGCGGCCTGTTGTGTAGCCTGTATCTTTTTCACCCGTGTCTTTCACAGAAAAAACACGACGCCTGCATTGGCCGGGTCGTCAACTCGGGATCGTGTCAGTCCACTCAGTAATCTTAGGTGCATGCGCTGATGCGCCGGTGAGCTGTGACGTGGTTTTCTGGGTGTGCAGTTCATCTCACGTGCCTGAATCGAACAGGTTTTCTCGACATCATAGTCCCTGCCCCTACTCATCTCGCGTACGTGCCTGAATCGAGCAGGCAACGGCAAGTGGCAACTACGGTGCCATCTGCTCTACTGGCCTAAGGCAAGCCGGCACAACACGTGTACTCTCTTCGTTCTAAAATAGATGTCATTCTTGCTTCTTGAGAAGTTAATATTTTAAAAATGCCGATAATTATATATTAAAATATATAAATATTTATGTTAAATAATTAGTATCATCGGAAAGATTTTTAAGTCTAGTTTTTTAATAAATTTATTTAGAGATATAAATATTACACGTATTTTTTATAAATTTAGTTAAAATTAAGAAAATTTGACCGGCACGTTTCCCATAACTTTATTCTTTCTAGGACGGAGGGAGTATAGCTTAGGATCCATGGGTCATGGTCTTCTTCTAACGGTACCAGTCGTCCCGTCAGATTTAGCTCTGATAGTAACTGAAACCCTTGTGTCACGTTATGCAGGTAGCATGCATCATATGTGTAGTGGCTAGTATTTTCAGATCCATTTTCTGGTCAAATGGATTTTTTTGTCCTTTTTTGGGTTAAGTAATTTGGTTGCAGGCCAGTATGTTCAGGCCCATTTTATCTGCAAATGGTTTTTTTTATGGCCTTGTTTAATTAAGTAACTCCACTATTTAAAAAATTATATCTGTTGCTTCCACTTTTATACCCTGTCACACCACCAAGCATGTGCAGGTGTTCTGTTGAGCACGGCAGGCGACTAGGAGATTCTGTCGTGGACTGCGGCCTGTTTTGCCTGTAGCCCCCTGTAGTTTTTTTCCGTGTCTTCAGATAAAACATACGACCCATCGAAGGCCTTCCACCTGTCGTGAGCTCATGATCGTGCCTTTTCAAGCTGATCGATGCGCAGGTGACCTGTTGCGTGTTCCTGGCTAGTTCATCTCACGTGCCTGCTGATTTGGAGTATAGCCATCTCACGTGCCTGAATTGAGTATAGCCATCGGCAACTAATAGCTTTTCTCGACACCATGCATGGTGCCATCAGCTCCGCGTTGCGGCGTCGACATTATGCGTATATAGCTTAGATGAGTGTGCTGCCGGGCCTAACGATTTTAGGCTACCGTACCTAATGCAGCATATCCTATTTATTTTTATTTTTACTGAAAGCTGGTGACCACCTTCATATGTCAACCTGCTCCAGGCCAACATTTGAGATACGAATGGGCGTCACAGAGCGCAGCATCAGTGTTTTGGGTCGATCAGCATAAGTTCATTCCTTCCACTTCCTGCCACCGTACTGCATTCAAATGCACGCGGGTCGGCATGAGATCTGGAAACTTCTGTTTTGTCTGCAATTAAAACGTATAAGAAGCATCGTGTTCGTGTTTATAGATGTTCGTCGTCACCCTAGACAGTATAGTTCGTACACACCACATCCACACAGATCCAATAATGTCATTTGAAATGCATGTTACATTTTCTCAGTGGTTCTAGTGGTTTTGCTATTAGTGTGCACCACATTAATTATCTCTTTTATTTTGAACATTAGCACATTTATCTGAAATAACATTATTGTTTTTGTACTATCATAATCCAGGTCTTTGCATTTGGATCAGTGCCGCTGAGGACCTATCTCCCGGATGGTGACGTTGATATAACGGTACTGGGGAACACATGGTTAAACAGTACGTTCATTGACGATGTCCGTAGCATGCTCGAGTCGGAACAGGAAAACTGTGACGCCGAGTTCAAAGTGACAGGCTTGCACTTCATCAACGCTGAGGTGTGTGTTCATATAATTTCTGCATCTTATGTCTAACACACTTTTCTGTTAAAGTAGTGGATACTTCATGCACATTACTTCTTTTTCTTGGAGATAGTCAAACTATGATATTGCACGTGGGTTAACTTTGATTGTACTGTTCAACCAGGTTAAGCTCATAAAATGTATTATTGAGAATATCATCGTGGATGTCTCTTTCAACCAGATTGGAGGTGTTTCCACGTTCTGCTTCCTTGAACTGGTAAGCAAATGCAGAACTTGGCCCACATGCACTTTATGCACTTTTTGGGTTTGAAAAGCACAATAGATTGAACGAGTTACTGTTACTGCTTTAGGCTGACCGTCAGATTGGCAAAAATCATTTGTTCAAAAGGAGCATTATGTTAATCAAGGCTTGGTGCTACCATGAAAGTCGCATATTAGGAGCCCATCATGGACTGATATCTACTTATGCGTTGGAAACACTTGTTCTTTACATATTCAATATGTTCCACAAATCTCTGCATGGTCCTTTGGAGGTAATTTTTGGAAGTCAGAACTTTTGGGCTTCTTCTACAAATATGTTTATGTCATATTTGAACTCATCGTCTTCATGTACTACCTGCTTTGTTTAACAGGCCTTGTATAGGTTTTTGGAATATTTTAGCAAGTTTGACTGGGACCAGTATGGCATTAGCATAAATGGTCCTGTTGATTTATCATCACTACCAAACCTAACTGGTGGGTTATATATATGCTCTTGTCTTATTTTGTTTTGTTGATGAATCATCAATTGTATGATCTTTTGTCTAATTATTAAAATCTGCAACTTGCAGCAGAACCAATAGAAGTACAAGGTGAATTGTTGTGTGGCAAGGAATTCCAACAAGGCTATTTGGATAGACTTGTTGTAATCCCAAATGAGTTTGAGGGATGCGACACACAATTTCGCCAGAAGTTTTTAAACATAATCGATCCACTCAAGGCGAATAATAATCTCGGCAGAAGTGTCAGCAAAGGTTAGGATAAAACAAGAGGCGCTAATTCATTTTATTATGTACTATGTCACCTCATTTATTATGTTCTCCAAATACTGTGTGTATGTGTGTGCGCGCGCGCGTCTGTGTATGTGTATGTGGATGTTTACCACATTTTTTTCTGCACTTATACTAAAAAATCCTTTTAATGGAGAGTCCTTATGATAAGTGTTCCTGACTTTGCTAATCTTGTGCAGCAAACTTTTATCGCATACGGAGTGCTTTGTCATTTGGAGCACAAAAGCTTGGTCAAATTCTCCTGTTACCCTCCGAGTGCATCCGTGATGAAATATACGGATTTTTCGCAAATACACTGAAGAGACATGGAAAGGGAGAAAGACCCGACATTGACACTTGTAGTTCATTCCAACCCTTGCTTGGTCCTGAGAGTGCACTTAGTGAAGATGGATCGAGGTGTAAATCTTCTTGCATGAATGAGGGTGAAAACGGAAGTTCAGATCATTCATCGAAAATGCCTGACAAGGACTCCAGTGTGACAGATGTGCATAAGAATTCAGGTAAGTATTTGCCTGGTCTAGTTCAGGATCTTCCTTGGAACAAAATCTGGTTCATGGAATATGCATCTGATTTCGAAGAAAATCCATCAACTTTAGCAAGTTTAAGGAGCCACTCATCCTTTTCTCAAGACAATGGTAATGGCAACAGTAAAGAGTGCTTGGAGAATTATGCAGCAGAGGAAGATTTACAGCAGATCAGTAGATTAAATGTGCCACAGCAGGCTTATGCAGAGCATCCATCGCATATATTGACTAACTCGACTACTGCAAATATCTTGGATTTTTCCAGTTCTTGTTTTGTTGATGAGTCAGATTGGACTGCTCCCAGTGCAGGGAAAAAGCTACTCCCACCTTTCTTGCTGTCAAATATGCTGGATCTCTCAGGTGATCTGGAGTTGCACTTGGGATGCCTTCGCAAAGTTCAGTACCACCTGGAGTCATTGTTTGATGAACTCCTGCAGGCTGTTGAAGAAGCATGTTTAGCTGATGAGCTAGATGAGGATTCTTTCAAGATTCCAGACATGATCTTGAAGTTGAAAACTAGCACTAGATCCTCAAGCCTGTCATTAGCTTCATCTACTGATAGAGAGAGAAAGAAACTATCTCCTGTGTATTTTTCTCATAGCACAGGAGATCATTCACAACAACCAAATGCCGAGACCCAGGTGGATATGGTTTGGCAGCAGAATGTGCCACTGTCCCCCAACGGATCAACATTTCCTTCATCTCCTTCAACCAATTCAGATAACTATCCTGTTTCTTGGTTTTGTTTCTCTCCTAAGACGCATGGAACTGGCACATACATTCCCAACGTGGTACCAACTCTTTTCAGCTTTCACATGATTCCTTGCACACCAATTGTTCACTGCTTTGTATCATCCCGTTTTTCCTTTTAAATGGTTTCTTATTACGTCAGGGTCACAGATAAAAGGTTTAGGTTCAGCTTTGATTAACTTCATTACCAAATCTGAAAGCTCTGATTAAAATTTTGGTAGGCTACATAGGGTGTAGTTGGTGTATAACCAGGTAGCATGTGTCTATGTTTCTTGGTAAAACTTTCTTCAAGTGGTTACTAATTGAATCTCCGTTGATGTTTTGATTTCCAGAGTTATCAAACATACAGAGAACGTACGTTTGAAAGAGAACTCATACGAGCAAGAAAACAAAGACATAGGTTTCCTGATCGTCGGTATTACTCAGGTGAGCAAGGATTTTCCGGTTCACAAACTGAAGACGCCATAGCTCAGAGTACAACAAACCAATCGCCGAGGAAGCAAGACAGTGTGCAACAGAGTGGTTATTCAAGCAAGAGCTCAGTTCTGGATGGAGGAACCAGACAGGCAGCAGGAAGGGATTTTGTTGAGAAGGAACGACAGACAATGTCACAATCATTGTCGTCAGGGATAGTACTTGCACAAAATGGTCAAGGAAATCCTACCTGTCAGCCTTCCTCACCTGCTACAGCAGATTTTTTACATGCAGCGGAAAGTTTGGAGTTTGGATGCTTGGGACCTTTCTCGTTGGGACTCACCTCAACCTCAACACAGTTTGAGGAAGCATTCCCAGCACTCCCCACGAGAATGAGAGCTGAAGTAGTACATCCCCCCGTTAGCAAAGTACCTGCTGAAGCCCCTGTCTCGGTGGTGCCGAGCACTAAGGGTGTTGAAACCAAAAGCAGGTATTCATTTCCATCTCACAGTGTATATTTTTTATGTGATTACTGATTAGTACCTTGCAATGTTTTAGTGCTGCTGTGCAAGGAAAAAGAAAGGATGAATTATTATGCAACATGTAGCTCATGTTGTTGCAGTTTGGGACCCCGTTTTATGCAGTTTGGTTATATCAGAAGTAATTCGAGTCAAGAAAATCCCATAATATTTTTAGTGAAAACGTGCAGGTCAGAAGAGAATGAAGAGATGTACCAACTGAGAGATGAAGCTGATTTCCCTCCCCTCCAAGATGGTTGCCGCTGAGACTGACAGAACATTGACATAATCCAGCTAATCGTAGTGGTAGAAGTTAGTGACGGGAAGAAGCTCGGAGTGACAGCAGGATGTCAGATAGGTGCCCCAGCAGGATTTTCGTCCAACAGCGTAGCAAGTTTAGATGCTATTAGCCTTCGTGATATGGTGGCAGTGTGGTGCCATGTAAAACAATAATAACCCTCGTCTCACCTTTATTTCTTTTTAGATGATGATGATGACTCCTTTCCTTAGATAAGCAACACCTAGAAGGTGTAGTGTAGCAATGTAGTTTAGTTTCGTATTTAGCATAGACAGTCCAAAAAAATTTTGTATATGAGAAGTCGAAAATGTTCTCTAAAAAAGGAACCGTGATTCTGTAGATTTGCTTGTTTAGCTTTTGATTTGAAAATAGAGAATGAATAAAAGGCATTTAGGTGCAGCAGTTTGTTGTGTCTGTTTTATTGCTTCCGTCCATTACTTACCGAGACATGATGTTTATAGCGCCATAGTATCTAGGGACAAGTAAATGCATTGTCCGTCCATAAACTTAGTTAGTTGTGTCAACCCTATCCACAAATTTCCAAAGTAAATACGTGGATTCCTAAACCTCGCCACTATAATGTCATCCTAGTCCATAAACTATTAAAGTGATGATCTATAGTCCCCCAAACTTAGTTGGTGGTGTTATCCCAATCTACAAACGTCCAACAATGTATTCATGCCCCTAAAAAGTGGAATGAGAGCTGAGTGTCGAGGGACCGAGCGGAACGAGGTAGGGAGGAGCGGGGGCTAGGGCACCATGGGATAGGCGTCTTTTTTTTTTACTTTTTCGATGGAGCGGTGAACATGGAGAGCGGGAGGGACTACTTTTTATGTACACGACTTCTACAAGGTCACGAGGAAGGAACAGACAAAGCAGGTAATGGATGAAGCAAATGACACATGAAGAGAGGAGCCTGTGCAGATGTTTTTCGTTCTTCGTAGTCATAGAGATAGAGAGGATATGTGGACCTGACATGTGGACCCCACATTTCAAGTCCACGTCAAAGGCATGGTTAGTGTATAGAGAGGGTTAGGTCTTGTTTGGAACCAAATGAGACTCAAAAGCAAGTTTAGAACAAGAATGTACTATTTTGGGAATTCGTGTACCAAGATGACATCATCAACCATGTTTATGGATGAATAGTGATCACCTTGAAAGTTCATAGACTAAAATGACACTCCTCATCAAGTTTAGAGACCCACGTATGTTATTTTGAAAGTTCTTGCATTGGGATGACACCGCCAACCAAGTTGGCCGAGTTTAGGACTAGTAGTGAGTTCAACGCTTCACGACAATAGAATGCATGTCCTCCAACCTTTTATTACAACCAAAATATAAATCCAGAAAAATAAAGCCATAAACATCAAAAGGTGGAAATCATGGAACTATCAAGGCATATCATTAAATGCATAAATTAGTGAAAGATATTCACATTTTCCATTATCTGGTTATGTATATAATCTAATTCAGTAATAAGAGATTAAGTATCTAGGTGGATTCCCGTACAAACGTTCACGGAGAATTTATATTGGGAACAATATATGAGGTACATATATAGGTGAATTATACTAAAAAAACATTAGAGAAGCAAAGTTACGAAATGACAAAAAAATATATGTGAATAAAAAGAAAAAGTTAAATAACAATATATAATGACTTTAACTTAGTAATTCATGATGGGGCTCCTAGGCTCCAAAAGTATTCAATTCTTGCTACGTAGTAGGAAAAACACGCGAAGCTACTCAATTTAGAAAGCATCAGCCACAAACTTTAGCTAATTTTATGTCAAAAATACTAAAACACCCCCGTACCCGCTCCGTCAGAACCATAAAACCTGAGCTTTAAGGGACAAATTGAAGTGCAATCATCGAGACATTTTAGGAGTAGAGATCTTTATGTAATGTTGTTCTTTGAAAATTAGTCTAATTATTTTTTTGCAGTCCGTTGTTCTACATTGACGCATGTACAAATGATAGGAAAAAGATTAAAAGATAAAGGAAATAGTAATAAATAATAAAAATAATGGTATACCAAAGGCCCAATGGTCATGCGATGCAGTGGGCCTAGGAAATAATATAAAATAATTATTATAGAATTAAATAATAAAAAGAATGGTGGTCTGCCAGAGGCCTAAGTGCCCTTCCACGGGAGAAGTGGACGGTTTCGGCCATTTTGAGGCAACCAGCAACTCCACGCTTTGTCGATCACCCGAAGGTATTCTGCGACAGCGAGGCCACTCAACCACGGAAAGGCGGGCCACGTAAGCAATCGCAGGAGCAGCTCCATATACACATCTGGCATCCGCACCACCTTAATGCCCCCGCTAGGGTGACAAGCCATCGCGACTTGCCTCGGCGACGCGTCTGTTGAGGACGGATTATTTAGCTGCTTGGGATATGTGCTAACTGGCGAGGTGGTACAAAATTAGCGAGAAGTGCCTGCACTGCACGGCTGCACCAAAAAAATTAAAAAACGTGTCGGCCGAGCACGGTACACCCCGACCGGCAGTCCGGCTCCCGGCCCGTTGCACCGTCCGCCGGGTCTCAAGGCGGGCGAAGCCCAACTCGTGGAATCGCTTTTTTTTTTTTTTTTTTTTTTTTTGAAACGGGAACCGCCTTGAGTTGGCTCAATGGCACAGACAATTTCAAATCGTACACCGAGTAAGCTGCGAGCTCGCTCAGTCTAGCAAACATATGAGCCACCTCATTAGCACTAGCAGTACACCTTACATGAACAGAAGAAACATAAAGAAAACTACTTCGTGAGAAATGGCAAAAGAATATTTTTTGATGAGACAATTCTGCACGTAGTGGGCTTCTGCACTTGAGTGGGACAGACTGCAGCTGGAAAAACGGAGGCGTTTGTTGTCGTGGTATCCTTAGCGTGTTGTCATCTTAGGATTCGCCAGCTCAGCAGTTCTGATCACATTGAAGCGATGCTGGTTGCAGGAGAAAAGATGTACATCTTGGTGTCATGCAGGTCAACTTGAGTGCCAAAAGTTCCTACGACATTTTCCGATAGAGTTTCGTGCTGAAAAGGAACAATGCAAATTTCATGAGAACTGATTTTTGTTCACCCAGTGCTCGAAAGCTGAACTGAATTCCCACACCTAATAGCAATTGAGACTTTTTGGCTTACCTTCCACAGATCCCTAACAGAATAGGAAGCAGACCCATCAAGGCCTACTGCTGGCAGCTTCATTGTTATATTAGCAGTCTCTGAGCAACGGTTCCATAGAGCAATAACAAGCCGATTTCCAGACAGGGGACCAGCCCACACCTGCAGCCACGAGTTACATTGTGATTTTGATGACTGATGCACTGAGAGTCGAAACTGAGCAAACAAGTTCCGTGTCTGATGGCCTTCCATGTAGGCATGAAACAACTAATGTACCAAAAAAAACTTGTGGTTCACTTGATCACAAAATGCAAAATTTAATCGAATATTGCCTGCAGATTTGGATCCCAATGAATACGACAGAAGCTTTTGCCTAATAGTCTAATACATCAAACAAACAACCTACAAGCATGCATGTTGTTAGGCTGTTAATTGTTGGGTAAAGACAAAATAAAAAGAATTACTAAATGCTAAATTGATCATGCATATGCTACAATACTGAAAAAAACTCATGCATTATGGTCCTAATCATATTTTATATCAGGGCAACCTTATGGCTATAACACTGTCTAGAATGAGTGGGAAATGGACAGAGTCAAATCACCTCGCGACATCCATTTTTTCCTTCTTCTAAAATTTTTCTTCCCTGAACTCCAAGAGGATCTGCAGAAAATAAAACACATGCAACTCAACAGTTTATGTAATTATATGAACATAATCAATTTGATTTTTTCTGCCAGATAAGGTATGTTGGGAAATTATGTACAGAAAAGGAGAAGGTTGTCAGTTGCTATGTAAAGAAATATTTATAGCCTGTGATGCTAAACCAGGATAACATGGTCTTTCCCAAAGAAGAATCAGAATAATACCTTGGTTTACTTGAATCACTTCTTTGTTGCTCAATATTTCCATTGTTTCCGAAGTCATGTTTCTGACATCACAGCCAATTAATAGAGGGGCCTGAAGCATAATAGTATATATAAGGAACGGCTAGCAGTTAATGATTAGGATTAGGATATCTCCTTTCTCGCATCCAAATGTAATATCAGTAATAAGTGGAGAAACGATACTAGAAGTACTTGCACAACTACAGTTTTTATTTTTCAAAACTCTTCAGTCAACCCCTTTACTCAAGTGCCCTTATAACAACTGAAACAGTATACAAAATATGATAATACAACATCGATCTAGTGTCAACAAAAGCTTACCTTCATGAGAGCCCAGATGCTAAAATGTGAGCGATACTCTGCTAAGGTCATGCCACCATTGCCTACTTCGAGCATATCTGGATCTGCAGAAAAACACAGGTTCAATAACAGGGTAACAGTATACTGAACAATTCGGGAAAGCACAGAAGACAGCTTGAACTCCTCACTAACATAATTACCATTCCAACCACCAGGGCCAGCATATGACGCCCACTTGTTGTTCTTATCAGCAATGTCTGTCATGCTAGTTTTCACCACATACATAAATCAGTCAGTTTAAGAGCACATCAACAGAGCTAATGTTCTCATATCCTTTTTTTTACCCCTGGAAAGACCGCAGGTTACCTTTTCCATGTATCTGTTATGTCATCAGTTGTACGCCAACTATTGCCCACTTTGCCAGCCCATAAGGCTGGATCATCCTCGCCCCTAAGTTAAAATAGCATGATAGCACATTACAGAGATCTCGATTCAACAAGCATTGGAGATAAGCATGACATATAACTGTATTCCCCCCTAAAGGAAAGGGGCCTACCATTCACACAAAGAGTAGAATATTTTGCGACCAGTTGAGTTAAGAGCATCTCGCATAGGAGGATATCTACAAATATAACACCATGAAACAAACTTCAGTGCACATGTCAAGGTCGTGTGTGTTCTAAACTGTGATCAACACTAAGGGAAGATATATGAGTCTTCTTGCCTTTTTTTAGGCTTTATTCCCAAATTGTAGCAGTTGTCATATTTCAGGTAATCAATACCCTGAAAAAGAAACATTTTTCATATTCATGTATTAGTACAATATCTTCATGTTTAAAGGTAGCTCAGCATAGTTAAAGTCAGGGGCAGATCCAGGATTAGCTTCTCAAGGGGGGCCTAAATAATAAAGGTTAGGGCCAAATAGATAGGTTCACATGAACAATTTAAATCAATATTGTATAGTAACTATGTATAGAGCGGTAGGACAGTGGATGCTTCTTGCTCATACCCATGAAGCAAAGATTGCAGCATCGTCATTTTCATGACCAAGTGATCCAGGTCGAACTTGGCATGTAAATTTCCTGAAAGATTTATCTTATTGAGTTATTATTGTCAATTCTAAGTTAATTGTCCATCAGATTTAGAAATTTGAAATTCCACAACGAGATGTTCACTTACCCAGCATCAGAGTATATACCGAGTTTCAGACCTTTTCCATGCACATAATCTGCAAGGGCTTTGATGCCTGAAGGGAAAGTTTTCGGATCAGGCAGCAATTGATCCTAGAGGTTACAAAAAATATCCATTAGAATGGAATAGGAGTATGTGTTACAGTATTAGTATACCTTTTAGGATGAAATAAGTCAATTTTGTGAGCTAGGGTGTCTACCCATCCCAATGTGCCAGAACAGAAAGAATACAAAAATAATTTAGTAGAAAAAATAATAATTAAACAAATAACAGTGTGGGTCCATGAAAGCATACAGATAAACTTCATTTAAAAAGAAAAAACTTCTTAAAATAAAATAAAATAACAGAGCAACTAAAAAAAGTACAGAAGGAGGGTATGTTGTATGGAAAAGTTTAGAACGCTATATAGTGTTGTAAAAGATATTTTGCAAAACAAAAATCAGAGGAAAAAGAACGTCTACAGATATGGGCATTGCAATACAAAATTAGACATTTTTCCCAATTTAGAATACATGTGCCGAGGTCCGGTTTTAACCAACGGGAAAATGGTCACACATGCATTTTGCTAACCATTCAACAAGTGCAAAGAATAAGACTATTTGATCAGTGCCCTTGTCCAAGCTTGAACTTTATGAAATAAAAATGACCAAGTAAACTACACGTTAACTACCTAATCAATTTCAGTACATATCTCCAAATGCAAATTGACAGAGAAATTTGGAAAACGTGATGTGAAAGCATCCCATTACCTGCTTTCCTCGCTTCACGTATGACCAGCAATCATCTGAAGAAGTAAGCAACAAACGAAAGATAAGATAAACAAAATAGTCTCTGTAGCCAACAATATGTCCTATTGAGCCAAGTGGTGTACCAATATTTACGAAGTTGTAGCCCAGCGCAGCCAGTCCCGTGGACACCAGCGCGTCAGCTGTTCAATGATAACAGGTGGAGAACACGTCAAACTCTGCTTTGGAGAAGGCATTTTGGCAAAAACAGTCGCTGCTTGCAAAGATTCCACTTGAACAGCGAACCGAAGCAGTACATATGTATCCAACAGTAATAACCATCACCTATCCTATCTGAATCTGTTTGTATTTTGAGCAGCGGGGGTGCGCACCAAATAAGCATAACACTACGAATTGGGCCAAAATTTCGAAACGGGTATTAGTAAAACTAGAGTAGATGAACTCCGGATTTGGCAGCTGAAAGTAAGGCCCCGGAATCGAACCTGTCTCGCGGATTACCGTCTCGTTGATGTTGCAGGCGAAGAAATTCCAGCTGTTCCACCTGCGCACACGCAACGCAGCAGAACTGAATTAGCGCTGGCCGAAGCGCGAAGGCAGAGGGCAGAAGCTGCAGGCAGGCACCAGTTAGTTACCCCATCTGCGGAGTGAGCGCGAGGCCGTTGTTGAGCTGCAGCCTGCCGTAGTTGGAGGTGTCGTAGAGGCGGCGCAGCGCGGCGGTGGCGAGCGGCTGGATTCGCTGCGGCGCTGCCGCCGCCTCCGCCGGCGGCGAGCGGAGGAGAAGGATAAGGGCGGAGACGACGAGGAGGGGGATGAGGAGGCGAGCCGCCGCCTCCATCTCCATCTCTCCGCTTCGCGATGCGTCCTGCTGCTGCTCTCGCTTGATTCCCCGCTTCCCCCGAGTTTTGAGCGGTTGTTGATCTGTGCGGGCGGCGACGCTTGCGAGAATTGTTTTGTGACGACGGACGCCGACGCCGACGCCGCCCCCGCGGCGGGTGTTTCAAGCATCGGGGGGCCCATATGGCATGGACAGGTTCTGGAAGGTGCGGGGCAGGGCAGGCAGTGGGGTGGAAGAAAAAGACGCGAGACAGGTGGCAGCCGAGCTGGGTCCACAAGCATTATCCGATTCATGATTTCTTTTCTCCTGCCTAGACGGTGACATTAATCTAATCTCTATCTTACTCCAAATATGAGATTTTTTTTTTTGACTTACTACTGTACTATCTAGCTGTTTCAGAACACAAGTTTTTTTTCTGATAAATAACACAAGTTAAAGTCAAGAGAAGTCCATATCAACCAAGCATCTATTCTACATACGAATTTTCCCCATCTCCTCGAGGGGGAGAGGAAAAGAGAGAGAATTCCCTTTGTCCCCGCGGCTTGGATATGCAATACAATGCTTAAAAGCATCTTTGCGAATATAAGCATCCGCAAAGTCTATAATATTCATGTTTAAAAGTTTTAAATTTTTTTTAAATTTTACACATCAATAATATTAATTAGAGGATATTGTTCTAAAATTTGAGATTCAAATAACTTCTGTAAAGATTTATATGAAAAAGAAATTTTTACCCATATTGAATTTTGTCCTCTAGTGACTGAAATTTGTTTTTCATATGGATGTTTATAAAAGTTTTGTTTGAATCTCAAATTTTAAGACAAATGCATGTGTAAAGTTTCAAATCTTTTTTAACCTTTTAAATGTGAATCTATAGACTCGGCGGACACTTAACTCGTGAAATTTTCGTTCTGCAATGCAATGCCCGCGGACGGCAGTGGCGACGTCGTGTAATCATCGTAGGCGTCGCGTAGTCTACTGTAACCACCGCACGACTCCACGAGACGCGTGCACGACTGCCCCAGTGTCGTCGGCATCGATGCATCACCATGCCCATGGGACGGCATATGCGAGGCTATGCCTTCCACGCTAGCTAGAGTTAGCGTAGCAAGCATTCCATGCATGTCCATGCGTACGTGCACGCATGACGAATACAGTACATCAGTACTCCGTGAGCAGGCTCGGCCCTGTCAAATTATAAACCTAGAGCGAAGCTAGGAACGATGGGCTTTTTAATATAATTCTAATAAACTTTTTTTAATGAACGGGAGTTCATACAACTCTAATAATATAATGATGGTTCTAATAAGTATAATGCATAAAAAAAATCTACCAAACAAGTTATACATCTTATCTTACCTAAAAATTTTCTTCTAACATTTACTGTTGCAAAGTCATTGATGATGGCCACAATATCAATTTCCTCTAACATTTTGGGCAACATGATCCATTGTAGGTTTAGAAAGTAGTAAGAAATTAAATAAAAAAATTATGCCATACTAAATTCAACATGATACGGGGTTTGTAAATCCCAAACCTAATAAATCAGTCGAGATTTAAGAATAAAGATCGGGGATAAGAGCAATTTTATACCTATATATATAAGGCAGCCGAAAAGATGCAGGATCGTCGGCCAAACAGATGCAAGGGATGCCGAGGAACTAGAAGGGAGCCTTTTCTCTGCGTGTCATTATAAAAGATCGACCCAGCCTTCATGTCACTGAAAAATTGGTTCCAGCCTGTGTGACCAACACCATCTTTGTTTTTCCCTCCATGCCATTTCGTCGGTGTTCTGTTACTTTTCAACCGTTTGACCGCCCTGACGTGTGGACCCTACCAGTGCCAATGTCCAAAATACTCTTTTTCTCAAAGTCCATGCGCACCTCTCCCCGTGGGTCCAACCTGTAAGTGACTGAACAGCAGCTGCTTCTTCGATATGGAGCCCTAGGGCTCGCCATGCCGTGCCGTCGGCGGGCGCTGCTCTGCCTCGCGCGCCGGACGCCGCCGGCGAACACGGCTCGGCCTCCCGGGTGCGCCGCCGCCGGCGAGCGAGCGCGGCTCGGCCTCGCGCGCCGCCGCGGGCGGGCGGGCGGGCAAGAGCGGTTCTGCCTCTCGCGCGCGCGCCGTGCTCTACCCCGTCCGGGCCGTCCCCGCCGCGCCGTGCTGCGCTCCGCCCCCCCAAGGGCCGGCCCCGCCACGCGGCCGGAGGACGCCCCCGCGCGCACGTGGCTGTGCCGCACGGCCGACGCCGCCCAGCACGTGCACATGGCGTGCAACAACATCGTAGTCGGAGGCGGAGGTGGCGCGCTGGACCTCGACCTGGACGACGGCGCGCTGGACTTCGACCTGGACGGCGGTGAGCTGGATCTCGACCTGGACGGCGGTGCTCTGGAGCTCGACCTCGTGCGCACGCCGCCGCGCCCGAGCTACTGCTCCGCCTCGTACACGACTGACTTCAGGGCGGTCCTGGCCCCTCCGACGCGGACGTTTTCTTTCTTTTTTATTAAATCACGGGATGCTTGCAGAGAGGGAAGGGATGAACGTGGGGTCCGCATGCCATTGTGTTCAGAATTGAGGGCGTTTTGGACTTTCTCCGTGACAGTTTGACACCGTGAGAGACAAAAGTGAATGGAATGACATGAAGTAAAAATCAAAAATGACGGTGGTTATACAGACCAAAATCAATTTTTCAGTAATATAGAGGTGGAGTCGATCTTTTATAATCAAACAACAAAAAAAAGGCTCACGGCAAGGCCCCTGTATTGACTCCGCGGACTCTTATCTCGAGTAGATGTACGATGGCCTGTCTGAATCTTTACTCCTAAAAAGACCAAATGATATCGTCACCGGACCGCTAATGACCCCCTACAGGATAAGCCCCTCCCTCCGCGGTGACCCCCTGCCTTCGCCTCCCCTTCTCTCCGTAAAAAGGAAAACCACCTTCAGCCCAAATATCCAAGCAGGAACCGCCGTCGCCGTCTCCCTTGCACTCGCCGGCTGCCTCGGCGCGCAGCACCGCAACGCCGCCGTCGCCGTCTCCCTCGCACTCGCCGGCTGCCTCGGCTCGCCGCGCCTCAACGGCCGACGGAGGTGGATCTCGGCGTCCCTGCGCCCTTGCCTCACCCTTCCTTCGCTCTCACACTCGCCCTGCCTCAGCTCGCGGCGCACGAGCACGACTACGACTCGCAGCGGCGCGGAACCGCCGTCCTCGCCATCGCTCTCGCCCTGCCTCGGCTCGCGGCGCACGAGCACGACCAAGACTCGCAGCGCCGCGGAACCGCCGTCCTCGCCGTCGCCCTTGCCCTCGCCCGTGAACGTCCTCAAACCGCCGCCGCCGTCGGACGTGTTGGCCGGAGACATCAGGCCACGCCGCCGCCGGTTCCTCCCGACGTCCGCCTGCTCGCCGAAGCCCACACCAACCTCGCGTCGCCACGAACAGGAGGACCCCCACTTTCGGCGTCCCCGAGCCCGGCGACGCTGTTGCTGCTGGAGCTACCGCCGGCAGGTTGGGCGACCCCGATCTGCAGACCGGCCGCGGACGGCATCCACGACCGGTGCCACCGCTTCGCACCTTTCTGAGGTGAGCTCTGCACATCTTGAATCTGCGGTGGATACAACCATCTCTTGGAACTGGAGAGAAAACTTACTGATTGAATTCTTAGATGTCTTTTCAAATGTGTATTTGTTCAACTCAACATAGTTTCAGTTTCTTTTCTTGGGAAACGTCAGAACACTTGTGGCTTGAATCGAAGTATCAAACAGAAGGACTTCTAACTACCAAAAAACAGAAGGACTTCAGATTGCAGTTAGCATAGTTGGGAAACAAAGCATCCAAAGGCCCCAAGTAGCACATGAAAATAATAATCAAACTGCCACTCTCTTCAAATTTTAGGTGAAATATCCCAGAAAAGCAATGCTTTCGTGACGCAATCAAAACAAGAACTCAAGTAACAGAACAAAATATACATCAAGCTGGCACTCTCTTTAGATTTTAGGAAACTCCCTTTGTTTTATTTGTGGCTGGTGCAATATAATCCACATGTAGCCAGTAAAATATCCATACATAAATATATAGATAGCGAAGCAGTAAAATGTTTTGGTGAAAATGTTTCTCTCCTTCTGTTGGATGATACAAAATAGTACTCATAATATTATCATTTCTTTATCATAGTATTACTATGGATTCTTAACCTATATTTATTTTTCAAAAAATTAAATGCAGTATTCTCAAATGTGTGCGAAACAATATATTGTGGCTGTTGAGGTTTTCAGATTAAAGCAAATTCCTGAAACCTTTAAATTAAAACTGGCATCTACTGTGATGCAGGTGATAGCAATTTAGGCAATTTGTCATGGTTGCTGGTCCTACTGTACTAATCTAATGTCCTGAAACTGAAGGAAACATCTAAGATAGAGAGGTTGCAGTCAGTTCTCCTTCCAATTATGTACTAATCTTTTTTCAAGTATTTAATGAGCACACAACAGATCCAATCTGCAGTATATGTTTTGTAAGAAACCAGTGAGACCCTTTAGAGCCTACTAAGCATGATAGCTTGCTAAATAGATGTTTCAAGATAATAAAGCACAGAAGTTACTTGCTAATGACAGAATCTAGCTAATTCACAAAAAAAAATCAGAGAAGCAGTGTCAATACAAAATGCAGGGAGAAGTATGTTACTCTATTCACTGAAAATGGTCATTGAAAATCAGAGATTGTGCAATGCAAGATATCTTGGTTTTAGAACTGTCATTGATCCTCCCTACAACAACCATATAGCTTTGTGCACTAACATTTCCTCTGTAGTTCTATCTGAAAGTACATCTACCTTTGTAGGTTCATCAAGTGATTCATCTTTACCTGGATCACTTGACCTTAAGTTTTGAAGAGCTCTAAAGGTAAAAAAAAAAAGTTCTCTAATAGAAAAAAATGTAGTCGTTCTACATAATTACTTCAGAACTTATGGTCATCAACTGTTGACATTTTCCTAAATAACCTGACATGTTTCAGTTCCGGTATGGATGACTGCACTGCTTGTTTCATGCCTTTGCAGGCTGATCTGTAATCCTCTAAAATAGTTTTCCTGTATGCTACTTCAGGTGAGGTGATCCATCATCATTGTCATTAACTACGACAGAAGGACATGCTTTCTCCATCGAAATATAGCCAAATCTAGGTTAGATCATGCTCAAACAATAACACTGAATTGTTTCAGTCCACACTAGCTGCATCTCGCAAATGATATACTCAAATAATGGAGCTTCAGATATGGTTCTGTGTTTCAATTGTATACGTCATTCAGGCATAAATAAAACATTTTTTGTATGTATGCCACATAGTTACACTTCGCAACTAAATGGTCATTTTTATATGTGTTGACATCTTCCCTCTATGTTCTGATTTGCTTGCTTTGGAGCACAGTGCACATATAATTTCGATATCGATTGCTGCTTAAGTAATGACGAGCAAAATAGTGGTTCAAATTTGGCCTTGGTTCATGCCTTTGCATGCTAATTTGTACATCCTCTACTATATTTTTCTTAGATGTATTTCGGGTCAATCAAAAAAAAATATTACAATGCAAACCAAGCAATTTCTCTCTGCTTGTTTTGTTTATATGCTACTTAGATGTTTTGCAACGGGAGTAAGATTGAAAGTTATAATTATCTATCTTTCTTGTGTTTTCGTGGTATTATGTGTTCCCGTTGCAATGCGCGGGTATCTACACTCGTATTGGGGGATGGGCCCCGTGGCCTCAAGGGCCCAGTTCGGCTGCTCCGCTGGCACTGCCCCAGGGCCGTGCCTGTCCGTGAGGCACGTATTTTATTAAGAGGAAGATAAAGCAATCCCTGTTATGTGTTGATTGAGGAGATGTGCTGATCCCTATGTTTCTGTTTGCTAGCAGGAATGAAGAGGAATACGATGGATGTTGTATTTAGCATGGTTAATCACTGTTTTATGAGACCCGCGTGTCAAATATAAGCAATGGCTAACAAGTGGTGCGTGCTTAATAAATGTTTTATGGTAAAATCTAAGCAATGTTTGACAAATTGTGCATGCTTATTCCATCGGTCGAAGTGAGAGTTACAATAAACTCAAGGGTTAGTCTATCAATAAAAATGTTTATTTTATTCATCTTAATCGGCCTTTGACTAACAGAGTTATAGAGTGACAAATCGTGGCTTCAGAATTTGTTTTAAAAAAGTAAAATTACAAATTTGATAAAACAAAGGTAAAGTAACGAATAGATTTCAATGTAGGGGCAACAACACTGATCCTATCATCTTCAAAAGAAAAAAAAAGAAAAAGAGAGAAGAAAAACGCAGAGGCCGTTCTATGCACCAATTGAGGCCCACACGTTCAGTTGCAGGCCGGACAGACATGGGCCCACTGCATAACAGATATAGCCGGCCCGCGAACGGAGAACGACCGCTCCACTATAGCTCTCCCTTTCGGCTTCATTGGCATTCCCATGACAACACCTGACCTGACACGGAATGGAATTGAAGGACGAGCACGGCGAAACTTACCACACCACAACACACCAGCTTTGTTCCATTCCCATGGTGGTTCCTCAAAGCTGAAAGTGAGACATTCCCTTGCAGGGCACTTGGGTAGTTGGAGCTTTCCGTTCGCCCCTAGCCCATGCCGGCCATGTCCATGCCCATGCCATCGGCCCATCGCCCATCATCACGAGTGCTGCGTCTTCACCTGTACGCGAGCGGCAGCAACCAGCAGGTGAGACCTGACGCTGACGGGGCCTGGGCCTGGCTGCTCTGCCCCGTGCCTGGGCGAGATGGCGAAATCTTTGTACATTGCGCACGTCCTCTGCACTGCGCCTTCCACTGCACTGCACTGCACTGACGAAACCTTACCTTACCTGCAGCTGCTGAAACTGAGAGGAATGAAAAGCCTTGCGCTGCCTGCGACTGCATGAGAACAAGAGCAATGCAAAGCCCGGCCCCCCACGCAGAGAGCTGAGCTTTTGAGCTGCACCTCTGCGTTCCCACTAGTGGTAGTATTTGCTCCATGCCACCGTTCATGGCTGCCTGGTGCCTGGTGGGCGGTGGCTGCATCATTTTTCGGAATCCTTTTTCCTTCCCCTCTAGTAATCTTTTGATGCTATGGAGTAGTACGTACTACTCTATTGTATCTCATAAGTAACTGGCAAAAGATAAAGGCCATGCTCATTACTGCCACAGTGCCACTATCCGCCTAAAAAAAGGGAGGAAGGAAACGGGCCCGTCGGCATTGGAGTTGCATGGAGGGTCCGCCGCTTTCCTCCTTTTTCCGGCCGTCCGGCGTACGGTACGTCCATGCGGGATGATGCAGCTCGGCACAGACAGCAGGAACCACTTGACACTGAGCCGCCGCCGAGGCGAGGCCGTGCTGACGAAAGAGAGAATCCACGGAGTGGCGACCGTCTGCGAAGCAGACGAGCTGGCGAGGACACCAGCTACCGCTCGTTGCGTTGCTGTGGGCTGTGGCTGGACTGTGGAGTCAAGTGTGGCACGGGTGAGCTGAGTGGTGACCGGCCATGCCTGAACAGTGCTCTATGCTATTGCTTTCTGCAGCGGCAGGCCAGGATACTCCTACGCCGGCTACTCTCGAGTCCAGGATAACTGAAGACGCACGGACACGTCCATTTCACCTGACGAAGCATCGAGCATAGGCATAGCATGGGGGCCTGGCCTGGCCTGAGGACGACGGGTCCTCTTGGATTGCCAGCGGATTTCCCTGCCCTGTTCACTTGTGCACGGCCGTGCATGCCGTGGTTGCCATTCACCAGGTTCTCCTCTGTTGTCTTTGCATTGTTTACGATTACAAAGTTTGTTGCTTATCCAGCTGTAACTTAATTTGTCTTCTTGAGATCGGTACTAGTACTAGCGTAGCAAACACTATGGTGTCGTACGTATTTAGATTAGAGCTTTTTGGCCTGTGTCTCTTGTGCACGCCCGTCTCTATAGGATCTCAGCTTCTGTATGCGAAACATCTCGCAAAGTGTTTGTCAAGAGTTAGTGTAATTTTTTTATATTATATTGAATGCTTCTAATTCATTACTCTTATGCCACTTGACACTAACATTTAACCTTAACCTCGCTCATCATACAACTTATTGGTAAAAACAGCAGATTTCTTTAGGCAAATCACCACGTATGCAAAAGATTTGGGGCATGTTTGGAACATAGGAATACAAATCAGAGGAATGGATAAAAACGCAGCAATAAGATGGAGTGACCTTTGAACTCAGTAGAACCAAGGAGGGCTATACTCAATACCTCGCTGTCTACTAGAATTTGCTCTTCGCCTTCTCTGGCTGGGTTGAGCACAAGACCCCTCAAAAACCACTTCCTCGATGGAGTTCACAAGCTCCAAACCATCTGTGAGACGATAACCTCTCCTAGAGTGATAAGTAAAACCTACAAACAACCACCTAGTGCCACTTGATCAATCTCTCAAAGCTTTGCACAAGAATCTAGCTCTTACGGAGTACTCTCCGGTGGGGCACTATCTAGGGAATCCCGCTAAGTTCTACTACATGGCTTTGGTAAAAAAAACACTCTTTGAAGCCACTCTCGATCTGGTAAATAAAACGATGGTGCACTAGATACAGATAAGAAAATATCCATATAAGATTAATGTTATAATATGGACACATGAGAGAGATTTAGCTAAACATATATCAAACAAAAAAGGAGATCAAATGAAAAAAAATACTGCTGGGGATGGAAAAAGTATCTTAAGTTTATTGATCCAAGACGCCTTTTGAGAGACACTAGAATAACAAAATGAGTCTAGAAATTTTGAAAAAAAAAAACTACCAATCCATTTGGCATACTATGATCATTATTGACAAGAATCCCCACTGGATTTATTATGTTTTAAAAAAACTAATTACCTTTGTTCGTTATAAAAAAAGTAAAGTAACCCCTTACTTAAATTTGCGTTTAAAATACCCACATTTGTCATAAAAAATAAGCTCTAATCTTCATATAAATTGACCATACATCCTCTATGAAAAATAATAATTAACATCATAAATTTCAACGCCTAAATTTGTCATGTCCTCCACAATAAAACAAATTAACATGAAGTAAATTCCAAAAATGCCGTTATAAAGACATGGTTCAAACTAACCCCCTAAATGGCACCACTTACCCACCTTCTTTGTTGTTGAAATTATTCTTAATAATTTGTAAATCTGTATCAAATTCACGACGTCTATCATTTCTAAAATTAATTTCAATTAAATAACGCCAAAGTAACCCCCTAAATTGCATCAATTACCCACCTCCTTCGTTGTTGTCAATATAAAAAATATATCCCAAAGTAGTTAATTTTTTCTGAACAGGTAGTAACCTGTTTTTGATTAAGACGACAAAAGGTAGCTATAATTTCATGATGTGTATCATCATCATTCACACCACCTATATATGTATGCAAAAGGAAACAATAATATCTATTTCTATGCCAAACAAAATTAAGTATCTAGCAACTCGATGCAAGGGGAAAACTGTGATTACGGATATGAAAAATGTATATAAAGTATCAAGTCCAATATAAAGAAGGGCCACGCAGTGACAAACAGTTTCGGTTAGCCGTGGCCATAATTCACCCATGAATCTCCTAAACTAGTAGAAAGAAGTAGGGTAGCTATTGACCTATTGTCCATAGTATCATCGGTCCGTGTAGAAAGGAAGAAGAACAAAAAGATGCGAGTTATTCCAATTTTCTTTCTGACGCAAGTTTAGCAGCCTGATGTGTAAAGTCGGCATACTGTCGACACGTGGACGCCCTTTCCCTGAACGAAAGAAACAAACGAAACTGAAGTGCGACACCCCCGTGACGACGCAAGCCGATCGACGACGAATCGATCCCAGCTTTGCAGCATCACATCGTCATCAACGACAGCCAAACAAAGAGTGAAGTTTCCACACAGGAAAACAACGACGCAGACGGTCTTTTCGATGATCTGGGCAAGAACTGTGCTAAGTAGCTCATAACCACCGTAGCAAACACTGGCAGATCGACACCATAATTCACATGAACGCTCGCGCGCCCCGGATCATACACCAACTGTACAGGCACGTCGCGATCTTCGCGTCTCCGAGCAGCGATCGGTGAGTTCGAGATGGAAGAACTAGGTAGAGCTAATCTACAACGATGCACGATTCAAGCATGCAGTTGCGCCGTGGTTCCATCACCGGCGTCGGCGTCGGCGGTGGCGCGCGTTGCAGGTGGTGGAGTTGCAGCCAGGCGCGGCGGAACGCGGCGACGATGGCGAGGTGGTGGTCGGCGGCGTTGAGCGCGAGGTAGCAGGCGAGGAGCTCCTCGAGTCCCCGCGGCGACCGCACGCCGTTGGCCGCGATCATCTCCGCCATGCTCTCCAGGAAGTCCTCCTCGGGGTCCGCCGACTCCTTCACCACCACCAGGCTCTCGTACACCCACCGCAGCCTGCCGGCGCGCCGCAGCCGCCGGCGCCTGCTCCGGCTCTGGCTCCGCGTGCAGGCCTCCTCCTCCGCCGCCGAACTGTGGTGGTCTGGCGCCGCCGAACTGCCCTTCGCGGCGTCGAAGTGGAACCGTGGTGGCGGGCGCGCCCTGCCAGTGGGCGACGCGGCCGCGCTGCTGGCGTCGGCGTCGACCCTGGGTACCGGCCTCGTGAGGATGGGACGCAGCTTGAGCTCCGGCGCCGGACTGAACCGGTCCTCGCGGCGTGCGGCAACGACGTCGAAGACGATGTCGCTGGGCTGCGGGCTGCGCGGGAAGTGCGTGTCCCGGAGCTTGGGGTTGTCCTCCCTGGCCGCGGCCGCGCGGCGCGAGAGGGCGAGGGCGCGGTCCCGGCTCGGGACGTAGTAGGACGCCCTGTTCGGGGAGCAGGGCGGCGGCGCCGGGGGTTCGGCGACGGCGGTGCACGCGATCGCCCCGGCCCCGGGTGTCTTGCGCCGCAGCCTGTGGAACCAGGAGCTCATCCTCCGCTAGCGTTGCACTGCCAGTGCCGCCAGCAGGGGAGTGTGGAGCTGTGGACTACCAAGTGAGTGATGACTAGTGATGAGCTGCGGCACGGTGCGCGCACTTTTTATGGCGGAAAAGTTTGCCGCGGGTGGGAGGAGAAGAAAGGTGCCGTGGGAAAGCGCGAATGGCAGCTTGTCGTGTGCTGTGGCCGTCTTTGCTTGCTTGTTTGATATTGATAACTGAAGTTCACATACCTCACTCCACTACTACAAAACAGAGCACTGTACTTAAAGAATGCACTCCTAACTAACTTGGTAGCAGGAATTAAATCCTTCTTTATAGGACCTGACGTTTTCTTGACAGAATTATGTATGGTTTCTTGGAACACAGAAATTATACAGTAGTTTTACAAGAAAAACATACCAAATTGGGGATCGGCGCTCACAATGCTGTCGGCGCTCACCGTCTGTCTATTGTCCCCGTGGGGATCGAGCTCATAGCTACTCCGTCCGAGCCGGGCGTCAGCGTGAGATGGAATTAGCACACGAGATGCATGCATTTGGCTCTGTTTGGAGTTTGAACCGTGCCGTGACACAGAACAATGCATGCATGCAGACGCTTTTGGTGGTACGGTGGCAGGGGGTCGAGAGGGGACAGCAGCAGGGAGCCAACAAGCCTTGGCCATGGCCATGGCCAAGCAAAGTCTACATCTTGGTCCACGACAGACTACACGACGCTCGCCTGCCTCTCTGTTCAAAACCAAAGGGATTTGCTTTGATCCTCCTTGGCCGTGAGTGTGAGCTGGGAAACTCAACGATGCACATTTTATTCCTAGATTAAATGGCTGGTAAATAAAAAGTGAAAGTACTTGGAACTAGCACCGGTACTTTTTTACCATGGACTAGCTTACATCCTCTACTAGTGCCCATCTTATTAATGAAAGCTGTGTGACAGTGAAGGAAACACTTTATTTTGATATAGTACATTTTTTTTTAGTTTATGGAACAATGTTATAAGTTTCGATGCCATTAATTCAAGTACTTTTCTCCGCATATTTTGAGCTGCTAGTAGTTGCTTGCTACTCCGTCGGTCTGAAAGAGAGAATCGAATTCTAGTGTAATATCGTATGGACGTACGTAGTTAATTAATATTCAAAATATTTCAAGTAAAATGGTGTAGCTAGAGAATTGTACTATCTTTTTATCAAACGGAGACAGCACAATGCAGTCGATTAGTCGAGTATCTTGCAGAAGTAATAAGAGTACGTCCTCTACGTACTGGTACCGGATACAGTAAGCAACTGCAGCTCGGCTGCTTCCGGTGCGTCTGGTCGGATCGGTGTCGGTCGATGCGGTGATGAATGAAGATAGGGTGCAGCCAAGTGTTAGTGTCGATCGATTCGGGAACTTGCACTTGTGCATGCAACAGTTGCACAGTCGTCGCCGCTTGCACGTACTGCATGGATTAGCTATGTAGAGATCATACATTCATACGTCGTGTGTATGAGCAGAGAGAGATTCAGACGACGACATGACCGTTTTCAGTTTTTTACTGCAGCTGCATGCGCAGCCACCCCCGACGAAATGGAGCAGAGCCAAGAGTTATTGGATTAGATTAGATTGGATGCTGTGCGTCTCCGGGACCTGCGACGGCGACGGCGACGGCGAGCTGATTGCAAATGATTCGATTCGCGTCGGGCTGGGGCTGGCTCGCAGCGTTTTCTGGAGCAGGCAAATGATCGCGCGCGCTAATGATTCTGTGCCGGACTCGGACGGCCACAGGCTGATTGCAAATGAGCCAGTGGTTGCCCGAACACCAACACCAACGCTAGCCTAGCCTAGCAGCCAGAGCCAGCACGAGAAGAGGAGGAGAGACCTCCATGGCTCCATGGTGATGGCTCGTGAGCTCTAAAAAATGGGCCCATCCATGCATCCGATCCTGATTGACAAGCAACGGATCGCATCAACAGTAGGCAGTGGCAGAGCACTGGCGGTGCCGTCCCGGCCGGCTGTTCTGGTCCGTGCCAAGATCAACCTAACTAACCGACGATCAGGCCCGCAGTGCAGGTGCCAAGACCAGGGGACGGCGCAACCACCGGCCTAACTAGCTAGGAGTAGGATAGAGACAAGGATCTCCCTCAGTGCAGTGCAGGTGCCGAGTGTCCTAGGATTTGGTCCGACACCGACCCAATTCCAATGAAATTAACCCATGCATCTCGGTGATGTCCCAAAACAAAATCACATAGTATAATAGCGATCAAAAAATTCGATCGGAAATATTATTCGAATCTTCAGTCCAAGTATGTAGTACTCCGTATGTCGACAAGGAGCCTGAGGTCGTAGTTGCTACACGGTAGCTTGGCAGTTGGAGGCGATTGGTTCAGTGTTAGAGTCTTGACTCTTGAGATGATGCGTGTCGTAGTCTGCCTCTTGCAGTGTTTGTGTAATTAGTAGTAGTGTAGTACTAGTAGATTGGAGTGTAGAGTAGTGCTTGTGCTTTTGTGCGAGTGAGATAGGGAGGCCTGGCCCGTACGTGGCATGATTGCCGCTTTGCAAAACCTGCTCCAGTGTCATCATTCTGCCTGCCGCGCGCGCGCCGCCAGATGACAAAAGAGAAGCTTCTGTTGGGTCATCAAGTCCATGGATCAACATGGGCACTACGGACATATGGTTTTTACATAACCATTATGGAGTGTCCGTATTGTGTGATAAGCGATTGCCAACATACCAACACTTTGGTGTGTGGTTGGTTCGGTGATTCTACTGATCCCCTGGCACATGGTTATGTGTCGAAACGTGTCTCTTGGCTCGTGATGTGCAGATGTGGAGTTCGGAGACGGTGGCAACGGTCGAGAGAAGGTCAAGTAGGGCGTGCCATGCCGACGGACCGGTACGGTGAAGGGCGGACGCTAGGCTTGGACTGACGGACCAGACGGCCGGGTGGCCAGCCGCGGTGGCTGCCACTTGGGACATTGACAAGGGTGAGAGTACATGACGGGGGACGCGTACGCGGTACGCTACTCGCGGACGGTTTGGTGGTTTGGCCTCAAAACCATCGGCAACGGTTTGGTGATATTGCCTCAAGACCACCGGCGGCAGGTTTCGTGGGTTTAGGCCTCAAAACCCGGACGGAGGTCCCGATGCGGACGGACGGCACGTGGCGGCATTGGAGAGAAGCAAGGCTACCGGTGAGAAGGCGAGGTGGCCGTCAGATCAAGGAATTTTTAGGGTTAGACCATTACGCCCCTAAAGCTAAGTGGTTCGACTCATGTGTAACCAGGGGCAAACTGGGAGTATGTAATAAGCCCAAGACAAATAAATAAGGATGAAGGGGCACCCATCCCCTTACCTTTCTCATTCAAGGTTTTTTATTTCTAGGGTTTCCTAGTCTGTAGTTGTTCTGTGTGAGCAAGGTCCACTGCAACTTTGTAGTATTTGTTCATGGGAAGAGCACCCCCGTAGTGTGCTCGTGCACTCTGGGCTTTTGGATTCATGGAATTCCTGTGATGGATTTTGTGTTCTTGTCTGTTCATCCCGAGCTCCCTCTCTCCCTCTTTATTTCAAGCTCGGATTTCTTGTTTCTTGGCCGTTTGACTCCGTTTTTCTTGCGTTGATTCGTGCTATGATGTGAGAGGATCAATCTCACCAAAGGATTTGAGCTAGTTTCTCACGAGCGTGTAGATCGGGACGGTTTTATGTTCATGGCGAGTTCTTGGTCGGTTTTCACCCCCTTTGCAATTTCTTTTGACTCTCTTCGAATTAGGCTGTGATTCTTTGAAGATAGCCTCCCAGTTGCATAAGGAATATCTCTCCCAAATCTTGTTGCAGTTGGTGTTGATTCGAGAGAGATCGGGTTGATTCTTGGTGAGAGGTGATTTTCGGGCGATTTTTTGGGTGACCGCGGACAGTCCGCGCCTTGGTCGGCGGAAAGTCCGGGCATCGGGGTTTGTTCGAGTCTGTTCGACTTCTTTGTTGACGTGGCGTTTTTCATTACCCGTGGACAGTCCGGGACTTGACCCGCGGATAGTTCGACGGCACGAAGTCGAGCCAGTGGCTTTTGCGGCTGGTCTATTGAGTGAGCGCGGACAGTTCGCAACTTATACGGCGGACAGTCTGGGACTCCTCCAAGACAGATCCGAGCTCTCGACTTTTGTTTTATTTCTAGGATAATGACCCACGGACAGTCCGACTAATAAGTCCGAACAGTCCGACAGTGTTCAGCAGCTGTTGTCTAGAGTCTGTTCCAGGAATTGGTTTTTCGGATTTTCTACTGCGGACAATCATGCGTCTAAACTACGGTCTGCCCGGTAGTCTTCTGTTCAGCCTGCCCAGAATCTGTTCTGATCAGTTTGTTTTTCGGACTTTTGCCCCGGATAGTCTGACCCCATCACCATGGACAGTCCATAGTAGACTGATCCAGAACCTGTCCGTACACGCGGACAGTCCGGGGCTGACTCCGCGGATAGTCCTCCCTTGTACAGTGTGCGCTGTCTTCCCGTTTCGTGCTTCGCCGATCGTTGTTGTTCTTTCGCTTCTCTTGTGGTGATCCGCTGTGTTCCTAGTGAACATCCACCCTCTCCATAGGGTCGTGATCAGCACCCGGTTGCGTGTTTGCTTCTTGGGGTGTTTGTTGAGTCTAGTACCTAAAAATTTTAAGGCTCTCATTCACCCCCCGTCTGGTCGCCAATCCGGTCCTTCGTAGATTTTATATATATATATTTATATATATATATATATAAAACTTATGTGATCTAACATATTACAAAGTTAGAATTCTAACTTAGAACGCATAACTTAAGTAATCTAACAAGTTGCAAAGTTAGAAATTTAACTTAGAATGCATAACTTACGTAATCTAACACGTTGCAAAGTTAAAAATCTAACTTATCATGAAATACTGCAGTGTAGGAAAAAAAGTAAAAAAATCTTTGAAACATATCCAAAGTGGGATCTAGTTTATTCATCTCATCGCGCAGAACACATTGGTGCAAACAGAATTAAAAACGGATACAAGGTTAAGAAATTATAACAAGTTAAAATAAATGTTTTTCTTTTTCGCCTGTGTCAGCGATGACATCAGCGTAGGGGGGAAGACAATAAAAGTAACAGCGACCATCACTCATGCGGTTGTCGGGAAATGCCTGGTGAGAGAGCGCGTGCGCTCGGAATTGAACGGGCGCGTGAGCGCAGAAAGGGAATTTCGGCTGGTGGCCAGCAAACGGCTGGCCAAGGAAGGCGTGAGGCCTTGACCCATGGCCAGAGTGGACGGACCTTGACGAAGGTGCCCGATGATAGTTATCCTCTAGGGTAATCAAACTCCGCTTCACCCGATCCCACGAAAGGGTCAGGCACATGGGAAGGCCTGTTCCCTCACGCAGGGGAAATAATACGATTTCTCTGCCCTTGGGCCATGTATGACGGCCAACCACATGATAGCAGCAAAGGCTGGATGAAACGCAGCGGCCAAGAAAGCAAAGATGCACCTTACGATTCTAGGTGTAGTGACCAGCGATCCCCAACCTCTAACACAACCACGAGCAAACCGTGACCACCACGGTTCCCAGAATAAGATGTCGCTGCCAAGGAAGCCGTAACCGACAGCTTCCCGATGACAGAAACTTGTATACCACGGCCCCTCATTGCTTTATAAAAGGAGGGTCATGGCCTCCCTACTGAGGGGGATCCTCATCTCTCCAACCCCCAGGAATAGATCATGAACCCTTAGATCAAGATTCCAACCAATTTATTGACTCGTAGGAGCATCCTTGGCTTATATAGTCCCCTTTCTTCTAGCCATATATACACACAAACTCTCTACTCACTCTCAATAAATACTTAGGTTTCCTTAGAAGCTTCCTCTCGACCAAAGCTTGGAACCCCCTATTATAAGCTCCATCCAATGAGAGCGGGCAGCACACTATCCCGAAGCTGGACATAGGGGCTGTAACAGAACCGTCCAATTAATATAAACCCAAGGTACTAAGTAAACTACCGAGACGATTTAGTTAGCACACTGTGCTCATATTAACCCGGTAGTCCGTGAAATCCTCAAAGGATTTTAAACCTTTTCAACGACACACCCGAATCGCATAGTTCAACGGTTACCATTTACCTATTCTTACTTTTCGCACATAGCATAATTATATCACCGGTTTTTTACATAAATCCATTTTGAATTAGAGTTACAAATAAATAGCAGAAGTAGATATATTTTTGACATATACTCACACCTATGATTTAAATACATTGCCAGTTTAGGGTCGACATCCAGCAACAACAAGTAGACGAGATATAAGAGATGATCTTGCCCAAGGTCTAATCCTCCCGTAGTGGGATACAAGTCTATCTTGTCGTCACAGCAAAAGTCTTATGATCTGCAGTAAGTGGGAATAAAACCCTGAGTACGAGAATGTACTCAGCTAGATTTACCCGTCATAAACCAAAAATAAAGTGACTCCAATGGGTATGCAAGACTTTTATAGTGAGGGCTAGCTGAATCATTTCTTTACATGAAAAACTGAGCTTCTTTAAACAAAGGTTGATGAATCCCTTCTAGCCTTCTCTTTTAAGTCATTAACCTGATTATACTACAGTTGCACCTACACTGGTTGAGCACAACGTCAACATCAACGACATCATAATCATCTTTATTTTCAAGTTTTTACTATGATGCTGGTGCTCAAGTTAGTGTTCACTATCCAGGAACGATGATGATTATAATCGATTGCAAACCAGCTAGCGAGGTATTCCCCATACAAATCTAGACATGCCGCGTGAAGGCACCTTAGGTCACCTTGGTCTGTTCGGGTAGAGTCTCGGGATCAACTAGAACCATCGTACCTAGGGGCCGCCCGGCTACCAACAGGTCATGCTCCATCAAATGATACTCCCCATCTTAAGGACTCACCACCGCGCCTCTGTAATCAC
This sequence comes from Bothriochloa decipiens, assembly GCA_023333625.1. NCBI lineage: Eukaryota > Viridiplantae > Streptophyta > Magnoliopsida > Poales > Poaceae > Bothriochloa > Bothriochloa decipiens. The sequence continues at coordinate 1,546,177 of CM041631.1, forward strand.
CCGCGCCATCTCCAATACAATTGGTTCACCCAGGTCGAAGCTCGGCCCAAACAGAACTCAAGGCTTTACATTCGGATGATCACACCCTTCCAGCTATCTGTGGGGCATGCGTTCAACATGATAAGAGGGCCGAGACATCGGACGGGGCCCTAGTTCGACACAGACGGGATAAACAACACAGAACCTCCTGTTCTGTCCATAGCACCAATCCCATCCGGTCTCGATTTATTACTCCACATGGTTATTCCAAGATAACAATATAACCAACCATTCTGAGTATCCACCTATAACTTGCTGATGACAGGAAATCACCCGACTTTTACTGAACTAATTAGGCAGGGCTAAGCATATAAGCGAACCTAAACTTAATAGGGTGTATGGGTAATTCAGGTGGACAAGGGTATTCATAATGCATCAATGGTATCGATCAACGCCTATAACTTAATGCATCATAAATAATAAAGGACGCAAGTTAAGTTATTTGGAAAACTGTAGGGAGAAATGCTTTGGGGCTTGCCTTCCTCTGACGAGGGAGGTTGAAGCTCCAGGCACTCAATCACTCTATGTCTGGCTCCTGGTTCTCGATCATCAGTTGTACGAAAGCTTTCTTCTGGGATTCCTCTTCTGGATTCCTGTTTCACGTCATGTTCTGTTCTCCTAGCGATCCTGTATGATGCATGTGCACGTATAAATATGAAGAATGCACATGGTATGATAATGGAGTATGATGATGATGACTGCTTACATATTCTTTCTACAAGGTAGTCAATATCATCCAAGAACATGTACCATAAGCATATGTCATCTACTGCATTCTCTACTACAATAATGTAACCCTATCAAAGGGAACCCCTTTTCACTATCACCGGCAAACAAGTCACCGAGAAACTATCCATCCTGCTCATCACTAGCAAACAAGCTAGTAAGCCAAAGACCTATACTAAACATAACCATCTTGACACATTCATCATGTCCTAATCACCAGCTACTACAGCCTTATTCAAAAACACTAAAACATGGTCACATTTAGACTTTCATAAAACAACCATAGGCTTACCCCATCCTACTGGGGTCTAGATAGGCACTAACTATCCGATAGATTAGACACCTCATAAAAGCATATGAAAGCATCATTTAGGGTATGACATCACAAAAGAAGGTTTAAATAAGGCATTCATATAAATGGAGCATAACTACATCATTGCATGTACACTTTCTAGAAAAATCTACAAAAATTACAAAAGATAAAACATGGCAATTCTAACTTACCATCCAAATTTCACCTCATTTGGGTGTGCCTACTATCCCTAAAAAATAACAAGGCAGCACATAAAAGGGGACCTAAAAATACTTTGTACCATGAAGTATGCCAAACCTCATGTTTCACCACATCAAAAGCTAGCTTACAGTATATAAATAGCCTATAAAAATTATCAACCCCAAGCTAGGTCCACACAATGCATTTATGAATTATTCTAAGAATAGCCCCTTAATCCCACTTGAACTACAACTTTATATTTTTACACAGCACATGCACATGATATATTTTTTCACAAATAGACATCACCAAAGAAGACTACCAAAACTAGAATCATATTTTTCTGAGCATCCAAGATTTAGTTATATATTTCCAAATATTCTAAGCATTTAATATAAATAAATCAACTTAAATAAAAATCTATAGAAAAGTATCCCAATCATGGCATTTTATATTTTTTTCAAGTAGTACACATCACAAGAAAGCTAACCAAATGGTTTCACTCGATTTGGATAAAAAATGAGCAAGATATGATTTTTGCAAGCTTTTTCACGAAATTGCTACGCGCACCCTGCGACGTACCCAAAGGAGCTCCTACGCTAAATTCACCCGACTGTGTACCCAGGCAGGCACCCTTCTGACGCCAATAGCTAACGTCAGCACGGGCCCACCTGTCGGTAACACCGATGCAGGGGAGGAGCTCCTGCTGGCGGCGAGGTCTCCGGTGGAACGGAGGGCACCATTGTGCTCCTCGCGTTGATATGAACCTAGAGGCGCAAGAAGTGCAGGCCTTCGCGGCCTCTAGTTATGGCGGCGGTGTACGGTGGTGTACGACGGCGATAGCGACGACGGTCGTCGGTTGACCGGCTCAATCCGGCTACGGCAGCGTGCGCGAGCGGGTGCTACGGCTCCGCGAGGGTGAGATGAACAAGATGCACAAGAAAATGAAAGAAAGACGAGGTAGAGCAGATGCGGCGACATGAGCATGAGCTTGTCGGAACCCAGCGGTGGCGAGGGACAGCGGTAGGTCGGTCAAATCTAGCAGCGGCGAGGCAAGCGGGCATGCACACTGGATTCGCGAGAATGAGGCGACCATGATGCGCGAGAAAAAGGAAGAAAATGGCAGCCACGATGAAGGCGAGCAAGCTCGTAGCCATGGTAGCGCTTGCCGGCCGGAGAAGGAAATCGGCCCGATTAGGCCATACCTTGGTCGACGGCAGCTAAGAGCGTTCGCAGGGGATGGCCACGGCCGTGGCGAAGCCGTGTGCACGAACTGGGGAGAAAATGCGATGGCGAGGAGGTGCGACAGCATTGTGGGCTCCCGACGGCAGTAATGGCGAGCCCCACAGCTTGGCTGCTTTCACGAGAAGGGAGGGAGAAGGCAGAGGAGTGGGAATGAGGGTGGTGGATGCGTCGGTGAGTGAATAAGGATGCCCTGGGGTGTCCATTTGTACACGAGGGCATCCAACAAGCGGTGGCGGCTGGGCATGGGGTGTCAATGCCCGTGCTCCCTGCGCGTGCGAGGCCGGGCAGGGCGGCAAGCGAGCGGAGTCGGGCGTGCGTGCTCGAGGGCGTGGCCGCGTGCTATGGCTTGCGTCGTGTAGTGCTTGGCGGTCGTGCGAAAAAGCCGGCGAGGCGGGGCAGGCAGCAGCGGCGCCGGCATCGCTGCGGCGGCTGATGCCGGAAGCAGAGAGAAAAAGGGAAAAGTGAGAGGAGGTGGAGCATGATATGTGGGCCAGGTGGGTCCCTCCCTATTCCATTGAACTAAAAACATTTTGGCCTGTAGCTCGAAACCCGTGCAAAATTTTGAAGAACTTTAAATATGAAAAATGTTTGTCTCGATGAATAGAACATTTCGTATATGGGAAGTTTTAGCTAGTCCGGCTTACTTTTGAAAATATAAATTTGGGTCAAATACGACTTATAAAAATATAAATTCCCAATAGTGTACCCGTCGTTTTGCCCTTTTTGAAGGCCTTAAAAGCATTTTCATAATTTGGTGAAAAAATAAAGTTTGTTCCTTACATTTTTCTCTACAAACTTTGTTAAGGGTTCAAGTTGAGATAAGTACTATATCTGCTCGAACCAGTACAAACCCCTTGTGTCCGCCTAGATCCACCATCTCTTTGCCTAAACGGACCGCTAAGAATAATTATTGTCGGTCATTATTCGAAACATCGACACTATGTTTTTCACAATCCACGGAGTAGTTTTGCTTAGCCAAATACACTTTGTTATGATGTTTGTAGCATGTTGCTTAATGAATTTTTTATTTTCTTGACATTCCCATGTTCGTGATATAATTTTTTCATCCTTGATCTAGAAGCGAGTTTAAATTTTACATCCTTTTTGACACACATGACATTTGCCATTTTTTATTAGGTAGTAAACCTAAAAATTTGAGAGTCCCATGCATTCCAAAATTCCCTTTTCCTGCTAATCCAGAAACAGAGTCTCGTCGCCGTCCCTGGTGTCGCACGGGCATCGCATTTTGCCTCGACTCGAGAAACACAGTAAATAAACCTAAAGATTTGAGAGTCCCAGACGTTCCAAAATCCTGCTAATCTAGAAATAGCTCCTCATCGTCACCGCTGGTATCGCGCTAGCGTAGAACATTTTGCCTCAACTTCGAAGTACGTAAGCATGAAATGCAGAGAGTAGAAGGGAATTTAAAGAATTAGAGAAGAACAACAACAGAGAGCAAGGGATGGAAGGAGAAGATGAATATCGTATTGAGGAAGATAACATTATCATGATTAGGGTAGACGTTTGATTACAATGTTCTTAATGTCCCTCTCTCAACAAACAAGGATACATACAGGTTCCATTTATGGGGTATGCACAACATAGTAAAAGACAAGCGGGCCCAGGTCCAAAGCCCATAAGCTATTACCAATACGAGCCCATCTCCTAACAATGTTGCCATTCCATATGCCGCCACTTTGCTACGTTGAACTATCCGTACCCTTTTATGTTAAAAACAATTTCAATTTACGCTCAGATTCTTGAATGTGAAATTCTGCTCAATTCTTGAACTATATATATTATGCAGTTTTAACTATATGGCATTATACATGCCGAATATTAGCCATTTGGTTGAAAAAAATGACCCCACTCTATATTTTGAATACCCAGACTTCAAATCCTGAGCCCGTCACCGATGTCATGCCAACATATCCACAGAGTTGCATGCAGGACCAAGAAAGGAAAAAAATGGAAAACATCCATCTCATCCATAGCTAGCAATTGCAATTGCAGGCTCCCCTGTACATCGTGTTCGTGTTCCCCCACCACTATGCCAACCTACGTGAACGCCACCTCCACACATCCACACCGTGGGCACTCCGCACTCGGCATCAATTCAACATCATATATAATCATCGTGCAACAACCACAGCACTCCGGCCTCTGTATCACCGGCCGCATCCAACGATCCATCAATCTCACATTCTCACACCAGCTGAAATCATTGCGCTCGATCGATCAATTGCAATGCCGTTGTGCTGCGTAGAGTACAAGCCATGCAACGGCCACTGCCTGCCGGGGCCGCCGGGGGCGCTCTTCAAGATCCGGCGCCCCGCGCAGCAGCTCCGCCGCGCGCTCGGCAAGATGTTGGTGGGCAGCACCCGCAGGCGGGCCCGGCGCCACGGGAGCTTCAGCTCTGTCCGCGCGGTGTTCTGGCCGCTCATGTCCATGCGCTCCGAGGCCGATGCACGGAACGACGACGCCCGCCCGCCGACGGACTCTTCTCCCGACGTCACCGTCAGCTTCAGCGGGGCGCGCGCACTCCCGCCGTCCAAGCAGGATGACAGCGTTGTCAGCGCGCCAGGCGGCGCTACGTCGACGACGACGGCCGTGCGAGTGCTCGCGCTGCAGCCCCGGCTCGGTGGCGGGGGCGAGGCCCCGCGAGCACCGCCGCCGCCACCGCCGCAGATGTTGCTGACGTTGGCGGCGGCGGCAGGTGACGAGGCGAAAGCCATCGTCGTCAGGCGCGGCGACGTGGAGGCGGCGTGCAGGAGCTTCGAGAGGCACCTGGTGGAGATGCTGGTGGAGGAGCGGAAGGTGATGGACCTGACGGACGTGGAGGAGCTGCTCTGCTGCTGGGAGAAGCTGAGGTGCCCGGCGTTCGTGCGCCTCGTGGGCCGCTTCTACGGCGAGCTCTGCATGGACCTCTTCTCCTCGGCCCAGGGCGTGGACGACGTGTGGTCTTCCCGGTCAGAGGACCTCAGCGTCTGAGTCCGACATGGGTAACCAATTAATCGTCCACAAGCCCGTGAGCCCACGACACATCAAGCTACTTACTATTTGACCTGGTGGGTAGTTGTTTCCATCGTGTGGATCATGCGTGTTTCTTTCGGTAGCAAAAAAATTTTGTTGGTTTTCTTCTTGTTCTTGGAACCTTTCAAGTGGAGTCACACACAAAAGAGAAACTTTTCAAGTGAGAAAACGGCGTTGCTTTGCGAATTCTGTAGCCGCACTTGTGCAGAACTAGAACCGAAAGAAAAGCAGCAGGCAGTTCGTGCAAGGCTTTACCCAAGAATATGACAGCCACTGGCTGCAGCAATTGTATCCATCTTTATATACAAAAATAAAAATCGGAGAACCTAATCTATGATATGATAGCGTCATCTCCAACCTAGCAAACGAGAATCGATGTGAATGGATGGATATATGGCATCCTACATTGGCATGCTAGTAGTAGTCCACTAGTTGAGATTTTTGTTGCTGTCTGTCTGATTTGTCATTCGAGGTAACCTTTGTTATCCGGTGGAGAAGTTGCAGCGGCATTATTATTATCCGCTTATCCGAAACCACTTTCATGGTTGCGGTTGCCTATGCAGGTGTCGGCAATTAACCACTACTCCTTCCTAGAATGTGCAATCACGTAGGATGTAGAGCAGAACCTCATGAATCTGTAGCTGTTGGGATCAATCCAGTCCCGCCGACCCTCCTTTTCCATGTGTTGTCTATTACAAGTTGGATTCTGGAATCGATCGATGCCAGACACTAGGTGGTTGGATGGATTGAGCGGCCCAGGCACCGGAGACCGCAGACGACGTCACTACTACATGCATGCCGCAGCCAGATGGAGATGGTGTTCCTGTTCATCCACAGTTCTCTCTGCCCCTGGCCGTTTGATCGCTGCTGCATTCATCGGATGGCTTCCACGCCTGCTTCCAGAAACCACGACGCCGAACCTTATCCTCTCCCCGGAAGCCCGTTTCACTGCATCCGTGACGGGCCGCTCCACCCGCACATGCCGCCTCGCATGGACCTCCGCCTGCTCTTCCTCTCCCCCGCCTGCGCCCTCCGGCCAACTGCGACAGCGGAACACCGCGGCATGCCCACCGGCATACCAGCTGTGCACCCAGCGACGTCCACGTCCCTCCACGGCCCTCTGCAGGCCAGGCCCGCCGGAGGCCGCTAGAGCGGCGCGGCCGCCCGGGGGAGCCCCCGCGATGCCTGCCTCCCGGCAGGCCCCTGCCAGGGTCGCCACGCCCCGGGCGCGCCGACGGCCGTCTCTCCCTCGCGCGTTCCCTCCGCGTCTCTCTCGCGCTCCCTCACCTGGCATTCGGTGCCAGCGCGGCCAGCCCCAAACGCACCAGGCACGGCCGGCTGCAGCGACGGCAGGGCGCACCAGCGCAGCACGGTACGAGACCCCCTCCCGCACGCACGGACCCAAAGTTATTTTACCTAATGTTTTGATTCAAGAATACTTCCATCTCTAATTCCATTCGCTTCATCAACCTGCACTGTGTCACAAATGTTAGGTATGTTAATTCAGGATACGAGTGATTCCGCTCAATTTCTTCAACCTACGTGCTGCAGCAGTTCCTGATAACCACTTCTCATAAGCTTCACAGAGGGATTCCTGGGATGATGCCTTCGACCTGGACAATTTGTTGCCGGTGATTAATTGTTTTCCCTTCTTTCGCCTGAAACAAACACCCCATCACCATTCTATTGTCCATTGCTCTCAGGCTACCATTGCACAGATTGCCCGCATTTAATTTTCCCTGACACAATGGTTTCTATATTTCAGGTTTAATCTAGGGTCTGCATACGCTATGTGGTTTTAGATAATTGTTCCATAGTCCACGGCTACAGTGGGCCTCCTTTTTCAAAAGGTAACGGTTTGTACACCAAGACTCATGAACAACTTTTGCTAACTGTTTTTTTAACAGCTTTTGCGTACCTACGCAGCAAACAATTGCTCTAAGCAGAATATGCTGCATGACCAAAAACCTGCCTGATGGACTTTATGCCTTCATGTTTGTATATGCATATCTAAATTTGTGAATTTTTCTTATATTGCTGGAGTTCCATTGATATCTTGATGTTGATAGATTATTTATTTATTTGATTGCTTTTCGAAATAAAAGTCTGGAATGTAATATAGGGTCTCAGATTCGACCTATTGTTGTTTGATGCTAATATTTAACATAAAGAAGATGCTTCATTCCCCAGTTAAAACAAAAGTCTTTCCATCTAATATTTTCAGGTTCTACATGCTTGCGTAACAAATTGAATTTTTTTTTTTACCACTGTTGTTTAATCTCTTATTTAATTAAGGCTTCATTGCCCAAACAAAGCTGTGTCAGATCAAGACCATGTAACCAACATTTTGAGGTATGCATATTCAAAATCTCCATTCAAAGCACTGATATATAGATTGTTCAGGTATATAGGGTTACTTTCTTTATTCAGCCGTTGTACTCCTATAAAATATATTTAGCTCCTTCTATTGTATGTTTGCACCCTGCTAAGTACCCCTGTATGATGTAGCTTCCTTTGCCCAAACAAAAGGGTCTGAGATCAAGACCAGTAACCGGTGGATTTGTCCTGCCCTTTTTGTCTTTTGTTACAAACTTACAATATATATGATTACCATAACATACCAGCAATTTCCCAGAAAATGGCATTAAACATGCATGCTGAGGTACCTCTGCATATACATAATCTAAAATAACGTACACATATCTCGGTAAGACAAATTATTAGGTGTTTTCTATGCCTTACTAATACCATTTTTGCATGCCTAATCTCAGGACAATTACTTCAGTTCTTTTTTTTTCTTCGGAAAACCATGATGCTTTCCCTTTTGTCTCCAGTATGACTGCAGCACCCACCTGAGACCTATATGACCTGAATGTTCAAACAAAGGAGTTCAAACAATGTTGTCCACTGTTTTCATCATTTAAGTTCTGATGCTCCAGATCTAGACATAGTATGTTCCCTACGGCGACATGCAAACCAGTGAACAACATAGGCAAGCATTGTAATTTCGCTACACCATGGCAACATGACTTTACATTGTAACTAACTTTATTAATCTTTCGGTTCCATGTACAGTCATATAATGTGCTGTATTTCTGGCCTCCAACCCCGTGCGAAGCACGGGGGTACCAGCTAGTTACTATATACATGCATCTCCTTGATTTGTCTAAAGGCCGGCCTAAAGCAAAGTTTGGCGCAGGCAAACCGCCGGCGCGGCGGCGTTGCAGCTTCTGGAAACGAGCGAGGAGAGGGCTTCGAGAAAACAAATTGGGCTATGACTGAGAGCTTGTTGCTGAGAATCGGCCTATTTATGGATTGCTAGATCCGTTTTTTTCGTTTCTGATCTGAGAAAGAGATGCATAGAAGTTGTAGATAGATTTCGTCTTCTTTATGCGATTCTAAAAATAAGAACATACGAAAAACAACAAGTATATAAGGGGAGCGATCTTTTCATTAGTCATTATAGGTGTATACATGGTTACTTTATATAGATATAGACTTTAGGGCATATAGGGTAGCCTTTAAGACCTATCTGGTATGAGTCCATCGATCCTCTAGTTGAGGATTTCTTAATACTCTCTTTTAGGCGAATATCATGATAAATACATGTCTTATTAAAACTCCAAAAAACCAATAAAAAACATACGGAGGATTTCTTAATACCCTCCCTGAGCGAATATCATGACAAATACATGACTCAAAAAAACCAATGAAAAACATACGAAGAAAGGGTATATTATTGTCGTTTAATGCATTTGTACATTGTTATCTCGTTAAAAATCTTACATGTGAAACTTATAGAAAACTCATTAAGAAAAAAAAGTACAACATATATCTTTAAGAAAAATTCTGATCTTCTAGACTATACCATTTTGAATTCTCTAAAACTCTGGTCAAGAGCTAATACTATGGAAAATTCTCCCCCTGAACCTTGCAGGATTATCCCGCTATGGCAAGAATGCTTTCTATAGGAAGTATATGCACATAGAGACTTACAAGGATCATTTCATAATCTTAACCTCATGTTATTTCTAGAACCCATAAAATAAAAATATAAAGTCTACATAATAATAATCTTACTTTTAGAAATGATGTCATGATAGAGTATTCAACAGAGTTTAGTAATTCATAATTTAATATAGCACCTTCTGGGTATTATTTGAGACCTTCAAAGCCTCGGAATGACAATCAATATCTTATAAAAACTCCCCTAATGATAACATTAATTGAAGTCATTCACTCCTATGACATTAACCATTATACATATAGATAGTGCAAGTGAGATTAAAGATTTTCACAATATTCAGTCTTCATGATATTTGTCTCGCTATTTTTCATGAACATTAGGATAGAGAATAATACATTCAAAATTATTATATTCTACGATACATACATCTGAATGCATTTTTATGCACTTCAAAGCGACACACACCTATGGGATGTGATTAATAGTTATTACTCTTTATATTATTATAAATTTCTCTATTTTATAATAGTCATGACTCCTTCTGGGATTGACTACAGATTCTTCTAAAATATTTAACACAAACTAAGACATCATAAGTTTATAATACTAGCGCAATGGAGCATATTGCTAGCAGCACCAATTATAGGATAATTTAACTCTAAATCTTCAGGTGGAGAATGCATTCTATCATAAGCATATATACACTCATAGTGAAAGCTCCTGAAATGCGTGGTATATTTTTGTTCCTTTTAATTCCTCTTTTTATTCTTATCTCTCGGGTCTTATGTGGGTCTTTATTTCTTTCAAGGAATTTACTTATTTTGGTGTATTCAGACTTATAATCATATATTCCTTTAAGGAAATCCTTCAGGGAGTTTTATATTTATGAAGGGATTATTTCTTTAAAAATAATATTGGTACGAGATTTTAATGTTGTTTTTCATGTATTTTCAAAATCTCATAACTGCATACTTTGATTCATGCCATTAGCTAGATTCATTATATAGAGAAACATATTTTTGTGAAACTTATGTCAGAGCCGGTCTCTATTCGGATCATTTGAATCATCGCTTTTCACCGTCCATTATTCCAATGATGACTCATAATTATCCAAACATCAGGTTTAAGATATTCACTTAGCGATTTTTGGCTCTACCTTGATTGCATATTTCATTTGACCCGATATGAGAGCTTCAAGCACTCTTGCCGTGGACTTTGTTCTGGATCCGGGTTCTCACAAAAGAGACACATCTAGCAATTATAAAGGTAAACAAGTGTCGACACATTTTTCTGACTTAATAACAATCTTCATTATTCCTAAAATGATAATGCATTGTTGTTCTATTTTCCTAGCTTTATAGTATGCGCGCATTGCTAGGATTTTCATCTCCATGATGAACCTCATCATGAAGTAACTCACCAGCGTGGTGATTTCTCTACAGAAGTACGAGAGGAGCTATCACACATAACGTGACATTGTGACATTGCTTTTTGAGCATATGCTTTTTGACTTAGTCCATTGGATCTTACTTGCAGGCGTCCCCGTATAATTTTGATCAAAATGCCAATGTCAAATGGATATGAAATTAATCCCGTGTATATCCACATCTACTTCAGGTAGAAGCCTTCATTTGTATTTTTAACCAATATGGTTGCTCCTCGTCAATACAGTTATCTGGCATATATAACTCCATGCTATACAATAGAGGAGTGTAACTAAACAACTAGTTTAGTTTAGATCTGTGCGTTTTGATTCGGACATATCAAGGCATTCCACAAAATGAACATTTATCTCCCCCTAATGCCGAGATATTTAGCAACATACTTAAATTCCCCGTTCACCAACTTCTAGTGGTATATATGTATGCTTTAGTGGTGATTTATTTGGGAATGCACTTTATCAGGGGGTTACTATTTTTATATGCAGTGAGCTCGGACTTTATTAATACAGTTGCACAAATACTATATCTATTTCCTTGAGGAGTATCCTCAACTTCTTATTGAGTCCATAACTTCTGGTACGGTGAATCATAAACTATTGCTCTACAAGTGTTTTGGTTTCAACAAATACATACGCAGCCTTCTGGACTTAACACCTATGGTTACTTACGTAACACATAATTTAGCCATAATAATCCTTTAGGGACTAATGCTCACCGGTTGTCATATGACTAATAATCAAATATATATACTATATGTATATTGACCTTCTATCTCATATGTATGGGACAAACATAATTAATGGTGGCATTGCGCTTTTAGACGCATTAAGCTTGGTGTGCATAAGTATGATAGCAAGAATATGTGGCAATAGCTGTGGTTGCCAAGCACAATACTTAATGTAGAGTTATTTCATAGTCCAGCTCTTTTTGTTTATTGCCCAATTATGACCCAATTACTCATTCTATATAGTAAAATTGAGTCATTATATTTACTTGCAATATATTTCATGTTCTATATAAAGCATGGCTTAGATCAATTCATTGTTTAGCATGAAGACAAGCTTTTAAATAGAATAGATGAGACCAAAAATTTCCTTTATCTTGGAAATATTATTTAATGCTTGCTATTGTATTTAACTTTAGGTTTTATTTAATAGCAAAAATCACATGCACCATACGCTCAAGATCATATGCAGAATATTTGTCATATTAAATAAACCTCCAGGGCCTTTTCAAACACACAAAACAATAGTTTAAGAAAATACACCATGTGCGAAAGCACCAAGGTGTTTGTGTGTACCATAGGTCCTGCTTGCACTTCTGGCTGTGCGCGGTGTATGACTGTACAACCATCTAGGTCTACATGTACCATTCATAGAAACGACAATGTCCACACCACGATGGATTGATTGTATTGAATCACAATATGAGCATAGCTCTGTTATGCAGATAACATAAGCCAACAACGACAACTTCAGGCATCACACATGTTGTGTCCGACTTCAAGCGTTGTAGTTTCAGTGCAGCAGTAGTGGGCTGATATATGCCTTATAGACCGATTACGGGCCATGCTGAAAAAAAAAAATGCTCTATCTAGAGTTCAATTGGGCATGTCGGTACATTTACCATGTGCTTGTTCAAGACAAAAAGAAAAACAATCTACTAACATGTATATGTAATCTTCGGGATTGATCTAGCACACATGCATGGCAACACGGTCCAATAAAAAACAAATACTAGTAGAACACATCAGGTGTTATACAAATAAAAATCTACTAATCTTTTACGCTTGAGAAGATCTTCTAGAAATATTAAAATCTACAGGATTTATAATATAATAAATCTAGTAGAACGGCAAAAGCGAATAGGACGGATAACAAACCGTGGTACATCCGCTGTTGTGAAATTCATGCCGCGTAGGGCATATAGGCTAGGCCATGACCTGACTGCTTGCTGTCGACTTGACCACAGGGCCGCCGGAACGATAACAGTGTCTGACGTTGCTTCCATAGGAATGGCAATCAGCCATCATCTTGTCTTGTAGGAGTTACCGTCCTCATGATTGACAAATAGGTCACATGCATGCCAAAGCCCAAAGATGATATTATATTATAACATATCAACGTGTGAACCAATAGACAACCGTTGATTAATAGTAATAAAAAACAAGGCTGATCTAAATAGAAATAGATCATGAACGCCTTACACTTGGAACCACCAGGCCTGGGCCACCACGTCCAGGATGGGCACATGCATCAGTGACTGAACTGACGAATGTAGTTTTGAGCAGATGGAAAATCAGCCGACACCGGCGGCGCGCGCGGTCAGTCCAGTGTCCTTGAACTCGTCTTCTCGGGCTTGGATTTCCCGTGGGATCACGCGGGTGCGGTCGTGCCACATCAAACATGGATCGAAAAAAATCATGATTAGGCGGATTAGCCACACAAATAATAGACGATCCAGTGCACAAACTAACAAGTACATCCACTAGCCTTTCCTCCACAGAAAAATAGCATTCATCTACGGGATTGAATGATCTAATAAAGAATAATTGACAAAAAAAATGAAGACAAACCGTCGTTGGCTTGTTGACACGACGATGTCGAGACCTCCAGGTCTAGGAAGGCAGAAACGCCGCAGATGATGTGCCTGTTCGTGACATCGATCTGATCCAGATGGATCTCGCGCGTGCGTCGGTTGGCCAAGGGCGGATAGCGCCACAAGGGAAAACATCAACCGGTGCACCATTGACAGATCGGAAACCAACAGATCAATTCATCATTATCGGTAGCAGATACAAATTGATCTAAACACAACAATTAGGAACAACTCACCCAGTTAGAAGAGCTGCTGATAACGTATTGAGAATCGGCATATTCACGGATTGCTAAATCCGTTTTTCTGTTCCCGATCTGAGAAAGAGACGCGTAGAAGTTGTAGATAGATCTCGTCTCCTTTGTCAATCCTAAAAACAAGAACACACGAAAACAAATATACGAGGGGAGCGATCTCTTCATTAGTCATTATATGTGTACACATAGTTTCTTTATATAGATGTAGCCTTTAAGACATATATGGTAGGTTTCAAAGTCGGTAGTTAGGGATTTCTTAATACTTATGACCTACTTGTGAGCTGAATAAAGGTGCAGATTGGTCGGGGCTGGCTGCCGTGTGCAGTCTTGAGGCTTGAGACGGCAAGTGCAAACTTTTGGACCTGCTGAAGCCTGGGCTGACCAACTATCCTGCAGCCGTTGATCGTGCGAGCTCGAGGCATCGAGAGCGCCACATCGATCCACATGGTGGAGATGGAGATGGAGATGGAGAGAGGGGTAAGCAGGTAGAGTATGTAGCAGGTAATCAAGTTTCGAGTATAGCTAATGACTGGAATTTCCTCAAATGCGTGCGTGCGTGCGTAGTATGTAGAACGGAGCAGAAATTACGCCACGCCACGAATTGACTGTTTGTCTCCAAACCCAAATTAAACACGCTGCGGCGCCTGCCTATCGATCGATCATTGTAGTAGTTGGAATATAATCGAAGGAGGAATAAAATCGCTTGCATATGTGCATTGCCCATGGACGTTTACGTGCAGTGCAGCGCGCATGAGTACGTCGAGCACGCAGCTCGGCCTGTGCACACGTCACACACGCAGGTCCTATGCACCACCGATGCACGTTCGGTCGGTCGACAGCCCAGCCTGGAATCCTGCGGCGTGCCGGTCTTTCGTTTCGTTTGCATCCAGAGGTGGCGCCGAAAGGCCCCCGAAGACCCGAAAGCGACATGCTACAAGCTCTTGTTACGGCAAGTCATCACCGAGAAAAACAGAGCTTTTGTTACGGCACGTGACCATGCATGTGCGCGCCGCGCGGTTCATGCGCGCTAGCTAGTGCGCGTCGACGTCCCAGCGAGACGACAAGACAAGCATCAACGTACGACCAGAATTGTCTAGATACATACACTGGGATCGAGTATGTATAGCGCACGGTAAACAAATGTAAAATGTGTGACAGTTACAGGATCACTATATTACGCCGTTCGTTCACGAAACAATCTAGCAGTGCCTTTTGGCAATAATGGTCAGGACCACCGCGTCGACGTCCATGTGATGAGCCGATTCTTTTTTTGATCTCTGAAGGCAACCGATTCTTGGAAGAACCCGCCTTGTCTGCCGGTGCCATTATGTTATTTCCCCGGCCTGTTTACACTGGACATCGTACAAAAACAAATTGAACCGACAAGTACTCCCACACATATGAACACACACGCATACATACTATATACGTATCTCTATTTAGAACCACCATAAAATATTAAGCTGACACGTCTCGAGGCTAACAAAATCACCACAGACGCTTCACTCACATCGATCGTACGTATCATGGCCATTAAATCCAAGTATCCAGAAAAATACGAGTACGTACATGTCAAGTCGAAATTAATAAATCCGGTTGATTAAATTCTATTACCAGATAAACAATTAACTCAACTGCATTTGGTTCACTTGTACCTTCTTTTTGGTATTTATTTACTCCCTCCATTTTTATTTACATTGTCCCAAGTCAAACATTTTTTTTTAATTTTTGACTAGTAAATTTTCAACGAATTTATATAAAGTCATCATGACATAATAAGATTTATGTTTTTAGATTCGCTATAACAAATACGTTCATAATATATAATTAATAAACTGTGAGGTTATAAGAATCTTTTTTAAAAACCTATGATTAATGGTAGTAATGTTTTACTTAGGATATGACGTGTAAACACCAGAGTATAAGCAAACTCTTCAGACATAAGAGCATCTCCAAGAGACTCTCCAAATAATTTTGCAAAGCTAAATTTAGCCATTATGAAAGAAAAAAAAGCCTCCAACAGACTCTCTACCTGGTTTTCCAATTTGGCTAGCTCTGCATCCCTTCCCCTCCGCTCGCTACTGTTGGACAGCCTGCGCCGCTCGGCATCCGGGCGGTTGGCTCGCTCGAGGCTTCCTTCCCGCGCGTTGTGCCGCTAATTTCGCGCGAAAATAGACCCTGTCCCGCGTGACCTTCCATTGACTTTCGCCGACAGAGCACAGGTTGCCTCCCACCATGCCTTGCTCCAAGGACAGCTCCCCCACCTCTCAGCTCTCGCAGGCATCCTGGGGCTCATCTCATCTTGTTTGTTCCCCGTCCCTGTCCCTCTCAGGCACCCTCATGTCCTGGCCGCCGCATCCTCCTGTTCCGGCGGCTATACGCGGGGGGTACGACGCACGGTATTCTCAGATTCCCCAGTTCGCCGGTAGTTCCATGGGTCAAGGGAGCCAAGATTCCGATGGTTGCGAGGAGGTCATGAATTTGGATTGGCTAGAAAACGGAGGGATGGGGCTGCTGCGCCGACGGGTGGTGCCTCCCACCGGATTCGGTGCCCAGATGCAGCAGTTCTCTTTCCCAGTTGGTAGGCAGCCACTGCAGTTCCCTTTCCCAGGTGCAGACCAGTTCGACAATGAGGAGGAATTTTCCGGTGAGGCCTTGTTTATTTTTATCTGGTTTCTCAGTTTGTTCAAAGCATTGTGTTCCTCTGAGTAAAATTGGTTTAGTTCATAGAAAGAAAATCTAGAGATGAATTATCATGATTATTGTTTATATCTTGCTCCTGTATTGTACCGATGAATTTTGGTATTTTTTGTACTCGAGGGTTGAATTATGAATGTCCTCTTATTTGGGAATAATTGCACTCGGAAGTGATCCTGTATAGTAATTTTAGAAGGTGATGTTTGGCTCTGTCATCATCAGTAATAGCAATTTGCTTGGGCATAATACATTTTTCTAGTTTTAGGGTGATATTTAGATTGGAAATTAATATTATTGTTTGTTTTGCAGCGTCGATGCAAGGCAATGGGCAAGGTTAGTTTTTTCAATTTTATTCTCGTTGCTGTGCAGCTGTTATGCTTCTAGAGAGCAATGCATTTGCTCTGTTCCTTTGGTAGTTCGTTTACAGCAGTTCGTCATGCTATTGAATTTGTTTCCTGCACTTGTAGAACAGGCTGAGGTTACTTGAGACATGGATATGCATCAATCAAGTCTGATTGACATAGCAAGGATGAACTCTTTCTTGTAGTGTAGTTAACTCTTGTGCTTGATTGTCACAGGTGCCATGGCTTCAGGGGGATATTACACTGACCTGATTGAAACTGGCTTAGTTGATGGTCAGTCTGATAATGCACCTCCTGCTCAGGAAGAAGTAGCACAAGATGAGGTCCAAGCAGCAGGGAAAGGAATTCCAAAAAGATCAAAAAATTTCACAATTAAAGAGGACGAACAACTTGTGAAATCATGGCTAAATGTGAGTTTGGATCCTGTGAAAGGTGTGGACCAATCACGTGCAACATATTGGAAACGGATACATGCACATTTCCATGCCCACAAGGATTTCTCGTCTGATCGCACGAAAGGGTCTCTGATGAACCGTTGGTCTGGTATACAACACGATGTGAACCTCTTTGCTGGTTGTCTTTCCAAGATTGAGAACAGAAATCAAAGTGGAGTTACTGTCGATGACAAGGTTTGATGACACATCTTTCTGTTTTTTGCAATTGTATTTGATTTGGATGCATCTCACAAATTTGTCTTTGTCCATTATGTAGCAAGCTGATGCATTGAAAATGTTTATTAAAGAAGACAAGCAGCATAGGCAATTTCCATACATGCATTGTTGGAAATTATTGAAAGGGACAGCTAAGTGGGCAGATAGGCAGAAGCAGATGGAAACCCAGAAGACAGTAAGCAAAAAGCAGAAGGTTGTAGCCAATTCAAGTCCTGCATCGGCTCCTGCATTGCTGGCTGCTGCTACTACTGATGAGAATCAACATTCTAATAATACACTTCAGAGACCTCCTGGGCAGAAGAAGGAGAAGCAGAAATTACGACAACATTCTAGCATTGAAGCATTGGATTATCTTTTGGCAAAAAAGAAAGAAGTCGATGTAGAGAAGGAGTTGAAGAAAGAGGAGAGGTTGAAGAAAGCCTTTGCATTGCAGGAAGAAAGGATCAGACTGGAGAACGAAAAACTTGAGTTACAAAGGGACCAATTTGAGTTCAACAAGAGAGAATTTGAGTTTAAAAAAAATTTGGAAGAAGAGAGAATTATGAAAGTCGACACAAGTCACATGAGCCCTGACCAGCAACAGTACTACAAAGTGCTCAAGAATGACATATGTGCAAGTCGCCTAAATAATTAGATGTGTTGATGTCTTTATTATCTAGTTACCCTTTGTATATATTTAAAAGTAGTTGTTGTCAGATGCCACATTTGCATACTTGTCTATTAATATATTTGCGGTACTTGTTCCTAGAAAGACACATGTGAATATTGCATCCCTCTTCTTGTCACAATCAGATTGAGACATGGCCTTCTGTATGAGTCTGTTTATGAACCGATTGAAAATGCAAAATCATAATAGCTTTGTGCACACTCTATTATTCAATAACCCAAAAAATACAAATGTTTATAAAAGTGAATTCGAATAAAAGCATCAAACAATTATTTTCTAACAGTAAGTAAAATCATTCAACAATAATATTCTTATATAGATCTGGATGATTTTGCCACAGGTGCTCAATAAGGTCAGCTTGAAGTTGTGTATGAGTTTCTTTGTCCTGAATGTTCTTGTAATTTTGAATGAACTCCTCTAGTTCAGGTGTACGATCATGTGATATTTTCACCTTTTCTCCTATGTCATCATAATTAAAATCATCTTCGTCGATACCCTCATCCTCGACAAACCTTCTCAAACTTCTCAAACTTTCTAGAGCAGTACTCTCCCCAATATGTACATAGTCATCTGTAGCATCAGCCGCTACACCATAAGCTATCATCCGAAATGCTGCAACCACCTTCTGCAAACAAGATAGTCCTAAGGTACCAGCTGCATTTCTCTTTTGCACAAAGTAGTCATCATGCTTCTCAACCTCATTCATTATACGAAGAAACACATGGCGCCTCATTCGAAATCTATGGCACAAGGTAAATTAATTAGGCACACATGAACACATTTAGAAACAAATTTCAGTTTATGGGGAAAAGTACAAACCTGCGCCTAAAATAGTTCGGCCCATATGTAGGATTAT
The DNA here is from genome assembly GCA_023333625.1 of Bothriochloa decipiens. NCBI lineage: Eukaryota > Viridiplantae > Streptophyta > Magnoliopsida > Poales > Poaceae > Bothriochloa > Bothriochloa decipiens. Next base: position 1,565,227 of record CM041631.1, read on the forward strand.
CTGAGAAATAGTCTTCATAAAGTCTGGTGTGGCCATACTGCCTATCACGGTTCAATACTTGATGTCCATCTACTGAACCATCATGACATGGGTGATTGATAGTGTCATTCGCTACTATGTTTGCAGCAGCAATATATAAATCATTGTCATCATCCGAAGATGAGGACTCAAGCAAATCATTCATATAACTGAGTCCATCTTCAGAATCCATGGTAGGCACGCTTTGGGCTATAGCGCAAAAGGACAAATTATTATCTAAATCAAACAATATAATTATCAACCAATTGCAAAATTCTATCGTGAACAAACCTCTATGGCCGTGATGCCCTTCAAGGCAGGATGGGGCAGCCGAAAGCAGGTGCCGCTATGTCCGGCGATGGCCTTCAAGCCGTGCGGCCGGCTGGACGTCCCGAACGGCCGAATCTGCCCTTTCCTCAAGCTGTGTGTTCTTTCCAAGTGGCGGCGCAAATACTTGACGAGCAGGAAGACGACGCCCACCGCGCATATGCCGCGAGGCCGTTTGTCGATCCGGAAAAAACGATGACGTGGCACAATTAAATATGAAGAGTCGTAGTTTTTACCGAGTCTGCTGAAGACCACTACTATTTTTTTATCGTTTCTATTTTAGAGAGGACCTAAATTAGGAAATTTAGCTAGTCTTTTTGGAGAGTCTCTTGGAGATGCTGTAATAAGCTATCACAATAGGCATAATTTCGCACTGGTTTGCGTACTTTTCTTAACAGGTCAATGTCTTTGCTCTCTCTCTCTCTCCTTACACATCAGCAGCTAATATACTCCAAACATTAAAAAGAATCAAGAGAAGGATGAGTAACAGTGACGTTACCGTGTGTTTATTCTTTGTGCAACACACACACCACACGACACCAATGCGCGCACCCGCGACAACCGCACAGAGACATGCACGCAGCGCAGGCAGCAGGCAGGCGCAAACCGCAGAGGACAGGAGGATCGGAGCTAGCTAGCGCGCACTGGATCCCACACCGTTATGCATGAATGAATGAATCTGATGATTGGCCTGCTAGTCCTTGCTGATAGCGATCGATCGGCGCCAGCGACGACGACGCCGTGGCATGGCCGTGGCGTGCCGTGGCCGTTGTTGAGAAAGCCCGGCCCGCGCCGCGCTCTACGATCGGCAGTGGTAATGCCGAGACGCGCGCCATACAGATCGAATTGCCGCTGCCGTTGGTGAAGGCATCGATCATGTACTTGTGCTTCTGTTTTCTTTCGGTGCCGGTCCAGTTAGTTTTCTTTTTTTTTGATAATGTGCCGGTCCAGTTTGTCGAGAAAATTCTGAGTGGACGGGGGTCTTGCAACCGGACAAGATCGTTCGTATCCCTCGAGAGCGACGGACGGACGCGGACACATCATCCCTGCCGTTGGTTGCCAGCAGCTAATAAAACTGCGGCGTGCGGAGCCCCGACGCTGCCGCTGGGCGCTGGCAACGACGGAAAGTCAGTACCTCAACGAATTAAAAAAAAGTTCTGCCACTGTACGCATGCCGTTAAATTAAATCTATCTAGTAATAGCACATTATTAGATGTTAAAAGAGTGGCTTGGCTCTTTTTTTTTAATATAACAGTAAGTGCGTTTTCCTCGGGGAAGACCGACGGATACACCCACCGGTACGTAGCCACGTAGGCGGCGGCTGGACAGCTGGTAGCAGTGCGATCCCGCCACGATTCGCTAGATTCTCTCCTCCTCCTCCTTCATGTGGTGGTGCATCGCAGACAGTCGCATGGAAGAAAATTTGATAATGACGGTGCAGTGCATTGGGACTCGCGAGGACAACGCAGTAGCAGTATCGCAGCCCCAGTACGTTGGCACCATCCTATCCGGGCCATGTGCTCTCCTTCGAATATTACTTCCTCCGTTCAAAACCTTCAGACAGTCGAGGTAGAATGAAGAGAGTCATTACTTTTACTACTTCCTTCCTTCTAAATCGTTATAAATTTTTCAAATTTCATTGCAACTATCGAGCCAATGAAAAACAAAAAATTGTAGCAGAGCAACTTTCTCTTGGCTAATTTTCTCCCCGGTACACCGCACACCTTCCTGACCCCCTTACATATAAAGTCATTTAAACAAGAATCATTGATCTTCCATATTTTTTCACAATGTTGATATCAAATAATATTCAGTAATTATTCAATTTATCTTTGACTAAAACTGAGCGTTATTAACCTTTTCAATTTATCTTTTTTAGAGTATCTTTGAATATATCTTTTTCAGCAGCTAAAATTTAACAGCCAAACCAACTAATTAATAATGGACAAGTTAACCTTTTGTGGACTCTCTATTTGATTCTAAAATTGTTTGGATATCTTTTCATGTTGAGATAGGGGAGTATTTAATTAGTATAAAGCCTCAAGACGTGCATTTCTTCCATTCTAAAACAAAGTGTCATTCTTGCTTTTAAAGAAGTTATAAACACTTTTAAATTTTTATGAAAATATATGTACAAGATATCATTTATTTTTATGGTGTATAATAAATATTGTTAAATTAATTATCGAATATAAAATATATTTGACGATACAAACTGTTGCTAACGATATCGTCAAACTTAAGAAGTTTTGCCCTGTATAGAAATCAAAGTCATACTTATTTAGGAACAGATGGGCAGTAACAGTACGACCTCATTGCTCGTATTGGATCCGTATCACAGAAATATGTAGGCTCATTTGCGACTTGTGTGTAAGTACTAGTCCTACTAAGGGTACTAACGAGAGTGAGAGGGGTGCAGAGGCCTTTGACTGATAAAGATGTAGATATTGAGACTATAATTAGGGTTTTGTGCCATTCAAATCGCTTCTTGTAGCTCAGGTGCTGAGCCTACCTTTTATAGTATGCGGTTACAATATTTGAACGTACAAAGATATCTTTGTGGAGACCATAACATATTCTAGAATATTCTACTCAGCTACATGTCCTCCTAAGGGCACCTGAGTTATTTCCCTATCACAAAGGGGCCTTGATGATGTTGTCATCTCGGCCCAAGTAGCGGCCCAGCAGACCGACCTTCAATCAGTTAGCTCTGCACACTTTGTGACCTTTGCACGATCTTCATTTGAGGAGTAGTTTCCCATGCTTCTGTCACTCGTAGCCTTTGCACCTTACTAAATCCTATGGGGCCTCTAAGGGGGAGTTGTCCTATATTCCATATAGGCTCCCCTAACAGTAGCCCCTTATATACTAGGTTGTGGCCGGTACTACATGACCTAGTAGATCTTTGTACAAGGAGAGGCACAATACAACTCGGACCTTGGTTGCGAGGATATCCCTTTGCAACTTTGACGTGCACGTCTCACTAAAAACTCCATCCCAAAAACCATGTGGGAAAAAGGGCATGGAGAAAAGAGCACGTGCACGACTCTAACCTATACATGCATGTTCTAACTCTCGGGGCTTTTGGTTCTAAGTGCCTTGATCTTCCATATATGTTCATCTTTGGTCTTTGTCTTTCTCTAGTGCTTGGTCTTCGTTTTTCTTCATACGGAGGTCATTGTCCAACTCTTCTTTGCATTGAGGTCTTTGACTTTTCTTCACACAGAGATCTTTGTCTCTGACTCTTATTTGTGTTTAGGTCTTTGTCTCTAAAGCCTTTGCATATCTGATATCTTCTCAATGCATAGGTATTTATCTCCAAGGCCTTCTTGATGCGTGAGCCTTTGTCCTCAAGTCTTCTTGGAATGGAGATCTTTGTCTCCGAGCCTTCTTGGTGTGGAGTTCTATCTCTCACTCTTCTTGAAATGAAAGTATTTAGCTTTGAATCTTCTTCTTGGCGCAGAGGTCTTTGCCTCCAAGTCTTCTTGGCTTGGAGTTATTTGTCTCAGAGGCTTCTTCTTCTCGACACAGAGGTCATTGCCTCCAGGTCTTCTTGGCGTGGAGTTCTTTGTCTTTGACTCTTCTTCTTCTTGGCGTAGAGGTCTTTGCCTCTAGGTCTTCTTGACGCAGAGTTCTTTGTCTATGACTCTTCTTCATCTCATCGTAGAGGTCTTTTCCTCCAGGTCTTCTTGAGTCAGAGGTCTTTTCTTTGACTCTTCTTGTTCTTGGCGTAGAGGTCTTTGCCTCTGGGTCTTCTTGACGCAGAGTTCTTTGTCTCTGACTCTTCTTCATCTCAGCGCAGAGGTCTTCTCCTCTAGGTCTTCTTGAGTCGAAGGTCCTTTCTCTGACTCTTCTTGTTCTCGGCATAGAGGTCTTTACATATAGGTCTTCTTGAGTCAGAGGTCTTTGACTTCGCTTCATGCAGAGTTATTTATCTTCGACTTTTCTTGGTGTAGAGGTCTTTGACTTTGAGTCTCCTTGATGTAGAGGTTTTTGACTTCGATTCATGCAGAGTTCTTCATTTCTGACCTTTCTTAGTGCAGAGGTCTTTGACTTTGAGTCTCCTTGATGTGGAGGTCTTCAAATTTTAGTCTTATTTGATGTAGAGGTCTTTGACTTCACCTCATGTAGAATTCTTCGTCTCTGAATTTTCTTCATGCGGAGATCTTTGACTTCGGGTCTTCTTGACGTGGAGATCTTCAATTCTTCACACGGAGGTTTTTACCTCTAGGTCTTCAAATCTTCGCTCATGAGCGCCAAACAAGACTTCATGCTCCGAAGTGGCAGGTCCTCCGGAGCATTCCCCTACCCCATCTTGGCTGGCACTCGTGAACGAATCGTCAGTCACACTTGGGTAGGCGACGTAGTAGTAGTAGTAGATGTCAGTGAGTCCCTTGTAGTTGGTGAAGGTGTGTAGTAGACCTTGGTGAAGATGATGGCGAAGCCCCTCTTGCCAAAGTTTTGGCGGAGGCTAGCTGTAGAGGTTCGTTGATGTTGTTTTGCGATGGTCCTCCTGCAAAAAATTTGGCGGAGATGATGTTGATGTAGACGATGAACACGATGTCGATGAAACCCCGCAACTGCTGATGTGTTAGCTAGCGGAGGTGAATCAACTTTGTTTTCTCAAAGGCCCTCCTGAAAAATATTGCTTTAGTAGAGGTGATGTTGGTGAAGTCACCTAATATAATGGTGAAGCCGCTCATGCCAAAGAGTTTGGCCAAGGTCATGCCAACTTGGACACCTGAGTTGATCTCCTGTATTTTTAGGGACTTAGGTTGTGCATTATATCTTTGTCGAATATCGACTTGCTTTGCAAGTCTTTTCACGCTTAGAAGGACTTCTCCTTGCTGCAAAAATAGTTAGTCATTTTATATGATATGCAAAGGTGGCACGAAAGTCTAAGCTTCGTGACCTGGTGCTTGTGTTGGCTCAGGACTTTTTCTAGGATTTTGATGTAGTCCTGATGCCCATTTTTTGGGACTTCTTCCAGGTATCCTTGGCCATGCAGTGTTGTTTGCACTTATACAATGTTGCAATTTATGTATGTGTACATGTGATGATGAGAATGAAAGCATTCACACAAAAAACATTTATGAGGGGTAAAAATATTGTGCAACCTGCAAAAATGATGGTTATGCTTGAACAAATGTCAAGCTCCACACATGAAGGATATCATGTACCCTGTAAAAAATATGGTTGAGTTTCAACAAAGGCTATGCTCCGTATGTAAGAGATAGGGCCTTCAAATGAAGGGATTGTAGTTTTGGATGACTAGCAGAGGTTGTCATTCAAGAACATGTATGAGTATAGATGTGACTTTAACCTTGAATATAGAAAGGATCAGTCCCCTGAAATGGTTAGCTCAGATAAAATTTGTTGGTATAGTATTCCTAAAATTTATCATAAATTTAGACGATATATATAGCCTGTAAAAACCAAACAAATCATGTTAGTGTTTGTAAGTTAGAAGGTCGGGTGGTTAACGAGAATCGATTTTTGACGGAGGCTGCCAACTGGTGAAGGCTGCTGAATGACGGAGGCTCCCAACTAACAAAGGCTAGTTGATGAATGACGGAGGTGCCAACTGACAAAGGCTAGCTGATCAATGACGAAGGCTGCCAACCGATGAAGGCTACTGAATAATGAAGGGTGTCAACTGGCGAAGGCTAATAAGTGACAAACTCTATTGAGAACCAAACATAGACAAAAATCCACCACTGATTGATAAAGGTTGCTAGCTGATGATACCACTGATCCATAAAAGCTGCTAGCTGATGATAATGAATGATAGTTGAAAACCACCGATCAACAAAGACTACTAACTGATAATAGCCAATATAGATGAAGGCCATTGACTAGCAGAGGCCGCTGAGTGATGATAAAGTCACTGACTGGCAGAGGCTGCTGACTGATGATAGCCAATATAGATGAAAGCCACTGACTGGTGGAGGCTGCTGCCTGATGATAGCAAATATAGATGAAGGCCACTGATTGACGGAGGCTACTGAATAGATGATAGCCAATATAGATGAAGGCCACTAACTGGTGGAGGCTGCTGAGTGATGACAAAGACACTGACTGGTGAATGATGCTAACTCATGATAGCCAATATAGATGAAAACCAGTGACTAGCGGAGGCTGCTGCCTTATGATAGCCAATATAAATGAAGGCCACTGACTGGCAAAAGTACTGATTGACAAGGGCCAATATACTGATGAAGTCCAATGATTGACGGAGGTTGTTGCATGATAAAGACCACTAACTAGCAGAGGCTCAGACCGACAAAGGTTGTTCACTGACAAAGGTTGCTAACTATTGAAAAGCAATAATGAGTGGAGGCCAATGGCTGACAAAGGCTTATGACTATCAGAGGCTGTTCACTGATGGATACCATTAACTGATAAAGGATCGTTGAAGTATCAAAGGTTGAGCATTTCATGAAAATCACTAAGTGATGTAGAGTACTGATTAATGCAAACTCAAGAGCTATTGGACAGGTGTGTGGCGAAGGCTGCACACTTAGTGAGAACCGCTGACTGACTAAAAGCTGAGGTCATGGGGACTCCTAGCTAGTACACTAATGTATTTTGGGATTGTGAAAATGTGTATAGACAAGACAAATATAACTCATGTGAAGGGTAGGTTTTGAGAGTAAGACACACTTATAGTGGTGGTGATCTTCATGTTAGTAAAAGTGATTCAACATAAGAAAAGATGAATATTTTGAGCTAGCCTAGTTAAGGCCAACATATGTAGCCACTGAGGCCTTGCTTTGATCTAGCGAAGGTTGTGACTACCTTTTTAGTCACCTTGGTGACAAGTTGTATATGTGAAGGTTAAATTTAAAAATTTGCCTTGAGGCGGAGGTGAGATCATGAATGCATAATTTGCAAGGGAAAAAAAATTTTAGGCATTAAAAACGAGGGAGACTTCAAAAACTGGTGAGAAATACTCACTATTTAAATTTGGTGCTATGTGAACTAAGTTCTCATGGAAGTTTGATGCTCTACGCCATGGAGGTCACTCTGTACCCATGAGCCTCCGGCTTGGGGTGACAGAGGGTTCTCTTTTTACCGAAGAGTTGTGGTTGAATATTTTGGCTCCATTGCTTAGCCACTTTCGACATAGATTTTGAAATCTTTCTCAAGGGGTAGCAGCATGCTCCTTAGAAACATTCATCAAATACATTAAAATGAAAGTTTATTAGAACTTTGTTGCAAGGAGACAAGAATCATGAGCCTTGAAAAAGTTATAACAAGATATGGAATTATGCTTGGTTTTGCATAGGTTCAATACCAAAGCCTTCTTGAGATAATAATAATCCAATACCATGCCTGCAAAATAGGTCGGAGGCTGATGAGTTCGATCAAAGGCTGTCTCTTTAAGAGAATAATTTGTGGCTTCACTGACGGAGGCCAATGAAACTGATTGAAATCTGAGGTTCAGTAGGATGAAAACATGAATATCTTGGCTTTGCATATTTTAGCTTCTCACACTGGGGAGCCAACACCATGTTCTGCACAAATTAGCTACAATGAAATAGTTAGCTAGAGGAATTGATTGTCTTGAAACTAGCTTATTTGACTATCGGGGCCTGGTGCTAGGGCACAACGAAGGTTCTTGGTCCACGCGTGGAGGTGCCTCCAAGGCTGCCAAAGGCCAGTGCGAAGGCTGAGGGGGAGGTTCCTGGTCTGCGGGAAGAGGTGTCGCCGAGGCTGCCAAAGCCCAGTATAAGGGCTGAGGCGGGGGTTCCTGGTCGACGGACGGAGATGTCGCCGAGCCTGCCAAAGCCCGATGCAAGGGCTGAGGCAGAGGTTCCTGGTCCAAAGACGGATGTGTAGTCGAGGTTGTCAAGGCCCGATGCGAAGGGGTGTCTCACAGTGTGGAGATTCATATGTCGACTGCTGGTATGGAGGCTCCTGCATCGTCTTGAGGTGCGGAGGCTTCCATGTCGATTGTTGATGTAGAGGCTCCCATACCGCCTCGCGGTGCGAATGCTTCCACGTTGGTTGTTGATGCAAAGGCTAACGCACCACCTCGCGGTGCGGAGGCTTCCACGTTGATTGTTGATGCAGAGGCTCTCGCACCGCCTCGTGGTGCAGAGGCTTCCATGTTGATTGTTGGTGCGGAGGCTCCTGCACCGCCTCGCGGTGCAGAGGCTTCCACGTTGATTGTTGGTGCGAAAGCCCGTCAACTCATGATTGGTTCCTCCTTTACACAAGTAACAAAGAAGGCCTCAGGATTTCTTCGGGGGTTTATCAGAGGTTCCAACCATCACTCTCAAAAAGAAAAATATTTGTGCCGAGCACGGTGGGCGCCAATGTTGGTACTAAGGGTACCAACTAGAGTGAGAGGGATGCAGAGGCCTTTGACTGATAAAGATGTAGATATTGAGACCACAATTAGGGTTTCGTGCCATTCAAATCGCCTCTTGTAGCTCAGGTGTTGAGCCTACCTTTTATAGTGTGTAGTTATAATATTTGGGCGTACAAAGATGCCTTTGTGGAGACTAGAACATATTCTAGAATATTCTACTCAGCTACATGTCCTGCTAAGGGCACCTGAGTTATTTCCCTTTCATAAAAGGGCCTTGATGATGTTATCATCTCAGCCCAAGTAGCGGCCCTGCAGACCGGCCTTCAATCAGTCAGCTCTGCACCCTTTGTAACCTTTGCACAATCTTCACTTGAAGAGCGGTTTCGATGCTTCTGTGGCCTTCGCAACAACTTCACTCGTAGCCTTTGTGCCTTACTAACTCCTATTAAGCTTTTAAGGGGAAGTTGACCTATATTCCATATATGCTCCCCAACAATTCTTGCTATTGATCCTTGGCTGGCGCTTTTTGGTGTTTCTTGTCGCCCTTCCTTTTCTTGCTCAAATCTCAAATACAGTATGCGTTGAAGCTTCAGCCAAGAAATTATAAGGGAGGATTTTACCTCACAGTTTCCAAAGCAACGAAACTTATCATGAAATAGATCTCTCTCTCAATGGAAAATTTCGTCGCACGGTTTCACATGGTTAATTGGCTTTTCATGGGTCCCACCGATCCATTTATTCCCTTTCTTCCCCGCAGCACTTTTCCCCCTCGGACTACTTCTCCATTGCCGTTCACTAGTTCAGGAAACAAGCACGATTGAATCCACAAAAATTCCTACGGGGCAGATCTCGGGAGGCACCTCCGTGGGCAAGCTTGGGGATGTCGTCCTTGTTGACGCTCTCGTCGAGCCTGATGTCGTCCCCGCCTGATATTGTCGTCCTTGCGGAGCTGCTCGCGGCAACGGAGCCCACGGCAGGCCTGTGACCGGCCCCCATGAAAGAGGACCCCGCGCTCTGCGCACGGCGAAGCTGTTCGCGTCGGCGCTCACTCGTGAATAAGGGGTGGCTCCGAACACTAGATGTGTACGCAAACGACGAAGCTGCGGCGCGCGGGGGACCTCGCGGCCTGCGACTATGGTGGGCAGCGCGCGGCGGACCTCGCGAAGGAGCGACTGCGGCGGACGGCAGAGCTCGAGGCCCGCGACTGAGGCGGGCGGCGCTCGCCCACGACCTCGCCCGTCCCCGCAGAGCGCACAGCCTCGCGCCGTCTCCTCAGCCGCGCGCGCGGGCTAATGCGCCCCGGCCTGCAGCCTGCGGAGGTCATGCCTGCCCATGTCCGCGGCGCATCCTTCGGCCTCCCGCGCGGCGGCCACGACTGTACAAGCCACGCGCAGCGCCGCGACCGGAGGCGAGCTCGGCTCGTGGCAGAGGTGCCCCGCCAGTGCTCGACGGCCTCGTCCGTCCGCGCTCGGCGGGCTCGGCTCGCGGTGGAGGCGCCCGCCCACGCCCGGCGGCCTCGCTCGCGGCGGAGGCGGCCCCGGCGGCGCCCGACGGCCTCGCTCGCAGCGGAGGCGACCCCGCCCCCGCCCGACGGATTCGGTTCGTGGCGGGGGCTTCCTGACCGCGCCCGGCGGCCTTGCCTCGCGGCGGAGGGCGTCAAGCCCGGCAGCCTGCTCACGGCGGTGGAGACCCGCACGGCGTCGTGCTTTCTCGCCGATGAAACGCAACCAGCCCTCAGCGTGGATTTCATCCAGTTTCACGGCCTTGGAAACGCCTGTCGTGGGGATAAAATGAATGCCTTCTCTCTACTCTTTTTTTCATAAAAAAGATTAATCTGCGATATGACGCCCTATTAAATGTGTATAAAATACGCATTAAACCTGCAACCTGAGACTGGCCTAGAGGTCCTCAACGGCCCTCCCAAATCGCTAGCTGAGGTGGCCATATAAAATAGTTAATTACAGTGAGAAGTCAGGTAGTGGAACTTTGTCAGTGACCTGAAGTTTGTTTGTAACCGTGCGAGCTTAGCTAGTACTCCGTCGCTAGCTCGGTGAAAGTTCTGTTTCTCTTTCTCCGCGATTGGCCAGAAGCCTCTCCTAGCTAGCAGGCCAAACGCCGTTGGGGACGCCCAAAGATGCAAGTCCACTGTATCAACAGTCAGTCTCACGGCTCGTGCCCGTGGTCATCCACTCTCGTCATCTGCCGCCGCTTTTCTGGTCGACTTGGACCTCGCCTCCTGCCCAATTCTGAACCGCTGACCGTAAAAAAGCGGCATGGATCTGATCAGGGGTTACGGTAAAAGGGAGGCCGAAGGGAAATGATTGCTAGTCCTAGATTAGTACTCCGTAATTTACTAGTATTGATTACTATAAGAAAAAAATACTCTATCGGTTCCAAAAGAATGCACTTTTCACTCTTAGGAGTCAAATATCCACGTAATAGTATATTAGAGTATCTTCAAAAATTTGATAAAATTTACTTGATAAATCTTATGTTTTATCAAAACTTTTAAAACAATATGCCAAGTAAAAAGAACCTTATTCAAGAGTTTGCTATCTTTAACTTATCAAATTGAAAAAAAGAAGGCCACAAGCTATTCTTTTCCACCGCATGCAATTGTCTGCATGCAACCTAGCTTCGCGTGAGCGGGAAAAGGAGTCGTGATCGCAGAAACCCAGATGGCAAGCTGAGTATGCGCGCACATATTTGCGCGTGAGGATCGGAGAATTGCTAACTTGCTATTGATGTCAAGTTGTTTTGTCAAACTGTTGGAGGCTATTTTTTTATTATTTTGCCAAAATTACATACATGCTAAGTTGTTTTGCCAAACACTTAGAGATACTCTTACAAGTATTATTAGATTAATCATATAACATATTATTAGATTTATATAATAAGTCCAATAACTTAACTTCGATCAATTTTACAGTGATTAGTAACATAACAGTGGGAGATCTTATAACTCAGTTTCCTGAAAACTATGTTTCAATCATATGACGAGCTCATTCATGCAATCTCCATCTATGTTTCAATCATACAATCGACGAACTCATCCACGCAATTTCCGTCTAACGGCTAAGACATCTGTCTTAGGGACAGAGGGAGTCAAGGAGCAGCGTGTGGCCTGAAGCAATAATGGATTGTTTTCAGTCACCTGAACTATAGGAAGCGTGTATATATAACATTTGAGGACTGCTCAGGTACTCCTCTTTCTAAAATATACACGGATCTCAAAGCAGTCTATTAAATTAACTAAATATTTTTCAAACTATTTTCCACTTAAATCACGCACGGGCCTGGCCCGACCGAACCTAGCCCATGTCCATGTCCATGTCCATGTCCATGGCCACATTCGCAAATAGGTTACAGGCCAAACCCGAGAGAAAAATAATTATAATTACAAAAAAATGGTTAATACATGGCTTTAAGATCCGCGTAATTTTAGGAAAGAGGTACCGGAGCAAATGCCATAACATTTATGTTCACAAATAGCTCTACCTCTGAAACATAACAATAACTAATTTTATATCATACGTGTTAGTCTTTTTTATAATAACATCGATTAAATTTTAAATTATCTTCGATTTGTATGTGAATTTTTAGAGCAGACACGGCCGGTCCAAGCGAGTCACACAGTGTTGACACAGCAGTGACAGGTGGATGGGCTGAGATACAGAGAGGAGATAGGATGTGCTGTGAATTTGTGTGATCCAGGGAAGGCTGTTCCTGGCCCGCCTCCATTTCCGAAAGCCGCTTTCAGAGGCGGCAGGCGGCCGTGCTCGGTGCTCTGTCCCTCGAGAGAATGTGAGATCACGTGCCCCTGTCCTCTTCGGCCCTCCGCCCCACGCGGCCGGCCGGTTCCTATTCATTTTTTTTAGCATTTGCTCACACGCCACATGCTTCAAAGATCATCTTCTTCCCTTGTCTGATACTCCTACACCATACAATGCAACCCCCTCGTTTTCTTTTGTTTCTTTTATTATCTCATGCAGAAAAATTAGTTTCTGTTTGAAATGTGTATGCAGAAAAAGAACTTGGTTTGGTATAGACTAAAGATGACGCACCTCAACTTTATTATATCTTTGTGCTTGGGTTGGCAGCCAAACAAACAAAACGGAACGAGTTAGGCAGAGTAGTGGCCGACTGAGCACTACTAGAGAGTTTGTAGCTAGCCTCTGCTCTACTAGGCGTGCTGTGCTGTGTGTGGGCTGTGGCTGTGGTCATCCTCATCCGCATCGCACGTGCACATTGCCCATCTGCTGCTTTGTTTGATCCATCTCCATCTCCATCCCCATCCCCTTCCCTTGTGGGTGGGACTGCAGCTCCACCAAGGCACGCCATCAAGCTCCAGGTCCTTGCTCTCTCCTCCTCCTCGCGGGCGCTTTCACCTCCTCGCGCTTCTATTGTGTCCTCTTCTTTAATTATTTATATTCCCCTCCCGCACCGATCCCCATTCCCCTCCCACTCGCATTGTCTGTCTTTTGCCGGCTCCGCTGCCATCCATCATCCACGTCTCCGCGCCTGTGTGTGTTCTTGCTGCAGCTGGCCAAACGCCGGCGGCCGGCGGCTCAGTCCGTTTGGCTGACGGCATTGCTCGCCCTGGCCTGTCGTGCTCATGCGTGCTCATTCTTAGATGTGGATGATCAGAGGCTAGCAACAGCATAGCAGGCTTCATTCCGCGCGCAGCCATGGATCCCGAGTTTGGCGTCGGCACGGCGCCACGAAAGGTCAGTCAGACGCTTCTGCCCTGCTCACGGAGGCGGTGAGCTGGACTCCATGCAGTAGTGCTTATTGCTCAGACAGAGCTCTGATTCCAGCTGCCGCAACCGATTATTTGCAGAGGGAGCCGTGGCGGACGACGCTGCTGCTTGCGTACCAGAGCCTCGGGGTGGTGTACGGAGACCTCAGCATCTCGCCGCTGTACGTGTACAAGAGCACCTTCGCGGAGGACATCAAGCACTCGGAGGGCAACGAGGAGATTTACGGCGCGCTCTCCTTCGTCTTCTGGACGCTCACCCTCATCCCGCTCCTCAAGTACGTCACCATCGTCCTGCGCGCCGACGACAACGGCGAGGGCGGCACCTTCGCGCTCTACTCCCTCATCTGCCGCCACGCCAATGTCAGCCTCCTTCCCAACCGCCAGGTCGCCGACGAGGAGCTCTCCACCTACAGGCTGGAGCGCCCGCCCGAGGCCGCCGGGAGGTCCGGCGTCAAGGCCTGGCTTGAGAAGCACACCAGGCTGCACACCGCGCTACTCGTCATGGTCATGATCGGCACCTGCATGGTCATCGGCGACGGCGTCCTCACGCCAGCCATCTCCGGTATGTACATAGTACAGTCCTCACGCTGATGATGGTTCAGTTCTGTTCAGTTGCCGATCGACCTCTCTTCTCCCTGCCTCTTCAGTGTTCTCCGCCGTTTCAGGGCTCGAGCTCTCCTTGTCCAAGGATCAGCACGAATGTAAGTTCGTAGTCACACGAGCTGGTTTTCTATTTTTCTTTTATTTTATACTTGCTTCATGTTTCTATACGTCTTGTAGTGGAACGCAACTGACTATTGACTACAATCAAGTCCACAACTAGCAAATAGCCAGAGAGCTTGCCGATCTTGTTTTACATACCACCATTTCCAGAAACTACCTATTCCAGCCAATATTCTGAGTTAATGACCATGTAATCTGATCACGCAGATTTAGCATCTTTTGTCACGATCTGCATCTGAACTTGGCATCTCCTTTTAACAGAGCCTGTCTGAATTCTGAAACAGTCATATATGGCCCAGGTTCTTGCAGATGCCATGTGACTGTATCTGTTCACCAATCTCAATCACCTGACTGTTACCTTCACATGCTTAGCTAGTAGTAGATGATACTAGCCTTAGCTTTCACAAACATTTTACCCTGTTTCTCTCTCGAAAAAAAGAATGCTCATCTAAGTTTTTTCCCCCTCGCAGATGCCGTCATTCCGATAACTTGTGCCATACTAGTATTCCTGTTCGCGCTCCAGCACTACGGCACCCACCGCGTAGGGTTCCTCTTCGCGCCGATCATCCTCGCCTGGCTGCTCTGCATGACCACCATCGGCCTGTACAACATCATCTACTGGAATCCTCAGATTTACCAGGCACTCAATCCCACCTACATGATCAGATTCCTCAAGAAGACCAAGAAGTCCGGATGGATGTCCCTAGGAGGAATTCTGCTGTGCATGACAGGTAAATTAGTTGCTCTATGATAAGTAGACCATTTCGTTCATCAGCAATTCGCAATGAGCAGAAGCAGAACAGGTGGATGAACTTATCGGGTGTGACATGTCTGCCATTATTCAGGATCCGAAGCGATGTTCGCGGATCTTGGACACTTCTCCTACAGCTCGATCCAGGCAATTCCCTGATCCTGCACTTCATATACCTGATCTTCTCTATGAATATTTGTGTGTTACATTTCATGGTTTATTTAGTACTCTTTGTTAGTGTGTAAATCAAAACTCAGCACTGATGAAGTCTGTCCTTTTTTTCAGCTTGCTTTCACTTCTTTGGTGTACGCTTCACTGATCCTGGGATACATGGGCCAAGCTGCATATTTGTCCCAGCACCACAGCCTTGACCCAAGCTACCAAATCGGATTCTACATTGCAGTTCCTGGTACGATACACTACCTGGTTTGCTTGTTCACACAGTATGCTTTCAGAGTTTCAGACATTCACACGGCTTTTTCCACTGTGATGAACGCAGAGAGTGTAAGGTGGCCTGTGCTAGTGCTGGCGATCTTGGCGTCGGTGGTCGGCAGCCAGGCCATCATCAGCGGCACGTTCTCCATCATCAGCCAGAGCCAGTCTCTGAGCTGCTTCCCCAGGGTGAAAGTCGTGCACACGTCTGACAAAGTTCATGGACAGATATACATCCCTGAGGTCAACTGGATCCTCATGGTCCTCTGCATCGCCGTCACTGTTGGTTTCCGTAACACCAAGCACATGGGAAACGCATCTGGTTAGTACTCGATCTTGCTGCTTTCCTGGCACTGATAATGTTCAGAAACTGATCAAACCATATACCTGAACATTTGCTTCTGAAATAAAAGATTTTCTTTGGCAATGCACTCTGTCTGTCATTCTTACTTCTAAATTTCTGAATTGTTGTGCAGGCTTGGCCGTGATCACGGTGATGCTGGTGACGACGTGCCTCATGTCCCTGGTGATCATGCTGTGCTGGGACCGGTCCCCATGGCTGGCCCTCGCCTTCTTCCTCTTCTTCGGCTCCATCGAGGCGCTCTACTTTTCGGCGTCACTGATCAAGTTCCTGGAAGGCGCGTGGCTGCCGATCCTCCTGGCACTCATCCTGCTGGCCATCATGTTCGTGTGGCACTTCACGACGATCAGGAAGTACGAGTACGACATGCACAACAAGGTGACCCTGGAGTGGCTGCTAGCGCTGGGCGACAAGCTGGGCATGGTGCGCGTCCCGGGCATCGGCCTCGTCTATACCGACCTCACCTCCGGCGTGCCCGCCAACTTCTCCCGCTTCGTCAGCAACCTGCCAGCGTTCCACCGGGTGCTGGTCTTCGTCTGCGTCAAGTCCGTGACGGTGCCGCACGTGCTCCCCGCCGAGCGCTACCTCGTCGGCCGCGTCGGCCCGCCGGGCCACCGCTCCTACCGCTGCATCGTGCGCTACGGCTACCGCGACGTGCACCAGGACGTGGACTCCTTCGAGACGGAGCTCGTCGAGAGCCTCGCCACGTTCATCAAGCTGGACGCGCTGTTCCGCAGCAGCGATGCCAGCGACGTGCAGCGGGACAGCAGCTACTACGAGCGCGAGAACGCGCTGACGGTCATCGGGAGCAACCCGCTGCGGCGACACATGAGCCTGGGCTACGACGATTCCCATTCGCACGACGACGGCGCGTCGTCTGGCTCTGACCGCGTGGACGGCATAGAGCTCGCCACGGCGGCTCCGGCGGCGGCGGTCGCGAAGAAGCAGGTGACGTTTGCCGTGCCGCCGCCCAGGAGCCCCGGCGTGGACGAGAGCGTGC
Organism: Bothriochloa decipiens; assembly: GCA_023333625.1. NCBI lineage: Eukaryota > Viridiplantae > Streptophyta > Magnoliopsida > Poales > Poaceae > Bothriochloa > Bothriochloa decipiens. The sequence continues at coordinate 1,581,915 of CM041631.1, forward strand.
TGGAGGAGCTGCACGAGCTGTGCGAGGCGCGGGAGGCCGGCATGGCGTTCATCCTGGGGCACTCGCACGTGAAGACCAAGCCCGGGTCGTCGGTGCTCAAGAGACTGGCCATCGGCGTCGGCTACAACTTCCTGCGCCGGAACTGCCGCGGCCCGGACGTGGCGCTGCGCGTGCCGCCGGCGTCGCTGCTCGAGGTGGGCATGGTGTACGTGTTGTGATCACAGAACGTGGCGGTGATGGGTGACTGCGATCTATGCGTCCGGTTTTCGCTGCGTGAACTACAGATCCCTCTGCTTTTGTGCTTACGTAAATTGTAACAAGATGCAATGATAAATTGATAATAATAGAGGATGCTTTGACATCTAGATAAGTTGACTACTACAGTACACCAGTCCTAATTCTATACTATTTTAACTTTACAAAATAATATTTTTTAAATAAAAAATAAGTATATAGATGTGCATGTCATTTCAAATAAAAGTAAAATCCACAATACCTTCTTAAACTTGGTAGGGAGTATCATTTCGGATAACGATATTTAGTCTCTATTAACTTGGTTTCATGATGTTATTTGGCCGATGATTTTTATGACTGATAAGCTGACTAAAGTTGTGAGAGAAAAAATCATACTAAATTTGGATCCATATCTTATTTGGATGCAAAACGGGTCTAATTTTTTTTGAGAACGTGCAATTTTGCCCGAGTTGCTTTAAGAGAAAAAGGAGTTTTTTACAAAACGTAGCAAGCGAACGTAGCGAAGTGCTAGTTCCTTGTTACACGCACACATACATAAATCACCGGCTTAAACGGTGGAACAGTAAGGTCGTACTAACTAAGAGAACAATTGTGCGACTAAGCGTGCTTGGGGGGCTTGGTTGACGGCTAGGTAATCGCCGCAAAAAGCGACGCTAGCTTCCCAAAATCGGCCGCAATCCAAACCTCACCCTCGGACTTGATCCGCTGAAGCAGTAGTGACGTGGAGTAGTGTTTATTGTCGAAGGTCCATCTGTTCCTTTCCTTCCAAATTTCCCAAGACACCAACAGCACAAGGGAGTCAAATCCTATGCGGAGACAGGCCGGGATGGCCTCACGGACGTTCAGCCACCACTCGCAGGTGCGTGCCGTGGCGTTCGAAGCAAGCTGCTGAAGTTCGACGAGCTGAAAAATGCGAAACCACACCTCCCTGGAGTAGACGCATGAAGATAGTAGGTGGTCATGTGTTTCGTCCTCCTGGGCACAAAGCGCGCAAGCCGCATCCTGCTGTAAGTCGTGGCGCATATGCCTCTCTGCCGTCCACAACCTTCCATGCAGCCATAAGAACTTGATCTTGGGCGGCGTTGAGGGGGCCCAGACCTCCTTGGCGCCGGCCAACTCAGACGCTCCGAGGAAGAAGGCGTTGTACGCCAAAGCTGTTGACTAGTCCCCGTTCGCCGTCCACCTCCAAATGAAATGATCCTCGCCGTCCGGCCTCAGGACAACCTCCTGCACCGCGTCCTAGAGAGCAGCGTACTCAGTGAGGACCGCCGCGGTACGTGCCCCGGTGACGTCCCTACAGAACGGCCTCGCCGTTGTCGACCCGCGGCTTGGAACAAGGCCGGTGACATTGTGCTGATGGCCCCCCTGGGAAGCCATGAGTCGGTCCAGAACCTTGTACGCTTTGTAACATCCTAGATGATAGTACGTAATTAAAATATTAATCATGTGCATTATCAAGCATAATCATCGAGCATCATGGCATACATACATTCATCTTTTAATAATGTCTTTTATGTGGTGTTTTGTTTTATACATGAAATGATGATACTTAGGATGTTTGTTTAGTTTCTTGTCCTTTTATGTGAATTTGTTTGTTTTATGTAATTCTTTCTTAAGTGATTTGTTGGGTGGTGTTGTTCTATTTAAATGTCTAATTGTTATGTTTGTGCCTTGTTTAATTTTAAAATCCTTCAAATTTAAAATATCTTTTTTCTCCTATTTTGTATATTTCAAAATCTATAAAGAATTTAGGGTTGTTTCAAAAAGCACTTTTGTAGATCTTGTTGAGAGTTACAATTATGGTATTCAAAGTTTTTCAAGTTTCTAAAAAGAATTTTAAATGAATTTAAAAATACAGTTTTCCAACATTTGTCCCCTTTAATTTTAAATCCATATTTCAAAATTTGTGCATAATTTGGGAAAACTTTATATATGAAAAAGATTTGGTTTGAAAAGTTGAGCATTCCATACATTGGGTGATTTTCAAGTTATTTAGCTAAATCAAAAGATTTTTAAAATATTTGTTCTACGGGTTTATTCTCTTTTTGCTCTCTTTTCAAAATGTGATTTAAAAATCTAATTTATGGGCAGAATTTGAAGTTCTTCATTTTGACAAAAGTGTAGAGTATGCAATTCTGAACATTCCATAGATTGGGAGTTTTTCAAGTTCTATTCAATTTGGAAGTAATTTGTAAAATTGCGCCAGTGGCAATTCTATAATTTCTCCAAATCACGAGCTGCTCCTCTGTTTTGCTGCCGCGTCATCGCCGTGAGCCATTTGGCCGCATCTTCGAGACCTCCCGTGCTGGCAGCCGCGTGGAAAAGCTTGCGAAGCTGCTACCAATGCCACGAAGTCGACCTCGTCTTTAAATCGCGATGCCGCCGACTGCTTCTTCATTCTTTCCCTCTGTCTCTGCTCGCCATGGCCATGACCGTGGCAAGCTTCCGCAGCCGCCCCACCTTCGAGCTCTCTTGCGCACCAACATGGGTACCGTCGCCTCTTCCTCGCCCTCCTCTCCGTTCAGCGCGCCTCCGCCGAGCCGGGAGATGCCGGCTGTGCCATGGCCGCAGAGCAGCTGCCGCCATGGTCGTGGCTCATGTGGCCACGTCTTCACGAGCCGTCTCTAGCCGAGCCAAGGCTACAGGCAGGTGCGCACGGAGCTCCTTATACTCCGCCGTCGCCCCATCATCGCTGACGAGCTCCCCGTCGGTCGGAACAGCGAGTCCAGCAAGCTCCTCTGTCCAAATCGCGTCAAGGACCTTGCATAAGAATTCAACAAAACTGAAGGTCTTTTCTGCGAACTCTGTGACTCAGATGAATAGTGTCCCAGGGACATGTTTGTAGATATTTGCTTGTATGTTTAGAAATTCATATCTGGAGTTTGGTAACTTCGTTTTCGGTAAACCAAATTTTGTTGTGTTCCTTGTGATGTCTAGTTTTTATTAAAAATATGAAAGATGCCATATTTTGTAGAAAAATAATTAGCTATGTTTTATGCCTTTATTTTATGATAAAAAAGAGGAAAAATTTCATATCTCTTGCTGTGTAGCTCCAAATGACTTAAAATTTTGATGGTGTGCTGCTAATGCTATGTTTAGGTTATAGTTCAAATTTCAAGCATGTTAGATGTTGTATGTTTTAGTTATGAATTTCTTTTGCTTATAATTGATTTATCTTGTTTAATGTTTTATATGGTTTATGATTAGTTTATAAATTAAGTAATTAGCTTTAATGACTTAGGGTTTGAGTGACTTTTGGGTTGATTGATGCCCTTAGGTCATTAACCTTAATGACCTTTGGCACATTAATTAATTGTTTGAGCTTATCCTTAATCATGTCATTAGGATTTAATCAACGTTATTTTATGTGCTTAGTGAACTCCATTAATGAAGTAGTTAACCCTAATGAACTTAGTAAGTTTTGTTGGCTTGCAACTTTATCGTGAAAAGTAAAGTTGTTCTTAAGTTATTTAAGTTGTTATGCTTTCATTCATGTATCATCATGCATCATGCTATGATCTCTTTATACTGAAACATGCATCATTAATACGTGTAGTCGTATCGAGAGAGTAGAGTGGATCGTGGTACACAATCTTCGAAAGGTGCCATTCACCCCTGGAGATGGAGACGTGGATCCATGATGATTGCTGTCGATCATCCCTGGTGTTGGCGTCAAGTTTAACTTTTGGAATCTAACTGCTGCAACGCAGGCAAGCCCCGGACGCATTTAAACCCTATCCTTGTTTTATAAAAGTTTTTATCACTTCAGTTATGAAATATTGCATCAAGTAATAGGAGTTGAGTGAGAACCCATTAATTCCATTACATGTCTTATTTCCATATTCCTTGTTACCTGTTATTTGAAAAATACATAGTAATGCTTAGCCCTGCTTAATTAGTTAGGTTTTCAAAAAGTAAAAGAATAAAAAAAGATGAGTTTGGCTTCACCCGATGGAATCATGATGAAAGTTAATAAATCGAGTCCGGACGGCTAACTTGCATTGGAAAAGTAGTCCCTCTGTAGTGTTTCCGTCTGTTGATGCCCTAGGTCCCGTTCGTTGGTGAACTGGTGATATCAAGACTAGAAAATCCACATACAATGGTGTGGTATACCGTGGGTTCGCGCCCCATGTATATCGATACACTGTGGGTCAGAGGTCCCATGTGTATCGTGTGGTCGATATATTCTTGGGTTGGAGCCCGTGTATATCATGTGATCTGGTATGCATTTAAGGTTGGAGCCTCATGTATATCGAGATCTGGGTCCTAGCTAGGTAAAAATCGGTTCGAATCACCGTTGCTTCTCAGAGAAGAAGACTCGATCGATGTTCATCATCGTAGTAACAACTTGACTGATGTTTAAGGTTTAAGAATGGAGTTGGTTGGTAATCTTGAGCTAGAGCAAGACAACTTTACTTTCTGCCGAGCTTTTCTGCAAAAATTCTTATCTCTTGCAAGCCTTACCTTGTCCCTCTAGCCTGCATTTCCTGAGTCTTCACCCCTCTTTTTCGTCGGGTCAGTCTTGTTGAGTACTTTTGTACTCAGGGTTTATTGAACCCCTGTTGCAGGTTCTAATTGGTGTTCGAACTAAGGTTATGTCGGTGGGATCGACGTGATCTGTTTGTCCTCTCTCACATTAGGCGCTCTACCTAAGTTGTCTTATGTAGTTCTACTCTGCTTTCGCAATTGAAGATAAGTTTATAAAAGATAACTTATTTATAATTTTTAAATTTTACTTTTATCTTTTCTTTGCACTCCAATTCTTATTTTGTAACAAATGTTGTAATGTTGTAGCTACTCCTTTGTTGATCCTGGTATGAGTTGTAAAACGTGGTTTAATCGGGGTTCTTTGAGGACACCCGACGGGGCTTTCTAGGTTGTATGGAACACATGCATGTCTGTCAGAGGTTTTCGGGACAATAACAGGTGCGTGTGGGCCATATAATTTAGGAGGTTCTGCCACACGCGCACAGCTGCCCACCTCGACACAGACTGACGCTCTAAACATTGCGTCGATCGCGGTCTCAAGCTTGTTGGGGAGGTCTGCCCAGGGAGCAGCTTGATCAGTGCACCTTAGCCACTCCCAATAGAGGCGCAAGGCGTAGCCCATGATCTTGAGGTCCAGAACCCCCAAGCCTCCAAGGTCCCTAGGTGAGCAGATGATCGGCCAGGCCATCTTGCACTTTCCCCCGACACCATCTTTGTGCCCGCCCAGAGGAACGCCCGTCTCCTTTTGTCGATCTCTTTTACCGCCCATGGCGACAAGGCACAGGAGATGGCAGTGTGCACCCGAATGGCGGAGAGCATGGACTTGACCAGAGTGGCACGGCCAACCGTGGTGAGCGGTCCACCTTTCTAAGCCGAGATCCTTGCCGCCACCTTGTCGACCAAGCGATGCTTGTGGTCGCGGCTTAACTTGGAGACAGAGAGAGGCGCCCCTAGGTATGTCATCAGGAATGGCTGCACTCGATAGGGAAACACCTGGAGCACAGTGGCCACCTCTTCCATAGAACAACGAATGGGAGTGATGGAGCACTTGTTCAAGTTTGTCGCCAATCCTGATGCACCATCAAACAACTCCAGAAGCTGGCGGACACAGCTGAAGTCAAGCTTGCTCGGGGATAGGAAGTCTGCGTAGATTGATGCTCGAAATTTGATGGCATTCCCGGGCAAGGGCACGAGCTGTCCACGCCTGTCAGCCTCCATGGAAAGGGCACTGAGGACCTCCATAACAATGACGAACAGCTTGGGTGAGAGCGGATCACCCTGGCGTAGACTGCGCGTGTGGAAGATGCGGCGCCCGGGACGGCCGTTCACCAGCCCGTTGGTCGATGCCATGCCGAGCAGTGACGAAATCAGTCTCGCCAGTGCAGAGGGAAGCCAATATGCCACCGTGTCGAATGCCTTGGCAAGGTCCACCTTCAGTAGAACCATCGGTAGCTGTCTAGCATGCAGCCAACGGCAGGAGAGATGCACGGTGCAGAAGTTCTCGTGGATCCTTCTCCCCTTGATGAATGTCGTCTGGTTTAGTTTGACGATCTCATGCATCCGCGGTGCCAGGCGGAGGGCATGGCCCTTGGCAAAGAACTTGCCCACTGAGGGAATAAGACTGATGGGTATGTAGTCCCTCAACCCGACCGGTTCGTTGTTCTTGTGCAGGAGTACCATGATCACTTTGTTCGAATTGTTGAAGTTGCGGAAGTCCATGTCCCAAAGCGACTCGAACGTGTGCATGACATCTGGGCCTACCACCGCCCAGGCCATCTTGTAAAACCCGGCGCAGAAGCCGTCCGGCCCAGGTGCCCTATCGGAGGGAGTGGCGCGTGTAATAGAACTGCCCAATTAATATAAACCCAAGTTACTAAGTAAACCACCGAAGCAATTTAGTTAGCACATTGTGCTTAGTTAGCACATTGTGCCCATATTAATCCAGTAGTCCGTGAAATCTCAAAGGATTTCAAACATCTCAACTTGTTAACCAGATCGAATTAGGTTTAACGTACACCATCCATAATATTAAATAAAGTTTGCACATAGTTCATTACATTAGAGTCATAACAAAGTTATTACAATACCAAATTCAAGTTCAAATAGCGGCAGCAAATATAGGTTTTGGTTCACAAACACACCCATAAGTTTTAAACATAGTGCCAGGTCCATATCAAATCCAACAAAAGCATAGAGGTACGATAGTATGGAGTGACCTTGCCCAAGGTCTATTCATCTCCCAAAGTTGGGTAGAATTAGGTCTGGCAATAGCCATAGAATATCTCACCATCTGTAAGCAACATGGGAAATAAAAACCTGAGTACGCGAATGTACTCAGCTAGACTTACCCGTCATAAACTAAAAATAAATTGACTCTAAGGAGTATGCAAGATTTATAAGGAGGCTGGCTGACTCATTTCTTTGCATAAAAAACTTAAGCTAATTAAGAACAGTTGTTATAACCTTCTAGCTTTGCATATTTGTCATTATCCTGATCATACTAGATTAGCTCCTGATCTAGATAGTCATGGTGTAATTATCAAGCAAGAATAGTAACCATTTTTGGTTGAGCATCTTTTAGCATCAACATCTTAATCATCTCATCTCTTTGTTCAAGTTTTTACTACGATGTCAGTGCTCAAGTCAGTGTTCACTATCCAGGAACGATGGTGATTATAATCGATTGCAAACCAGCTGGCGAGGTATTCCCCACACAAACCCAGACATGCCTACGCGAAGGCACCTTAGGTCACCTTGGCCTATTCGAGTAGAGTCGCGTGATCAACAGGAACCATCGTACCCAGGGGCCGCCCGACTGCATCTAGTCAGACGCTGACCTCAGGCTTACTCTCCATGCCCCTTTAATCAACCGCGCCATCTCCAATACAATGTGTTCAGCAGGTCAAAACCCGGCCTAAACATAACTCAAGGCTTCGCGGTCGGATGATCGCACCCTTCCAGCTATCTGTGGGGCATGCGTTCAACATGACAAGAGGGCCGAGACATCAGACGGGGCCTGTTGGGTGACGAAATCACACACAGACAAATAGGGTGATAACAATATGCTGGTCACGATTGTCTTTTATTCTATTCGCAAAGTTTACATCCCAGGGGGTATTTATAGACCCCCTCTGATTTCGCCGTTCAATGAATCTTACCAAATTAGCCATGGAACTTCCTACACATTTAGCTAGAAAGTACATCGGTGAAGCGGTGAAACACACTTCGCCCCTCTTCTTTTTATCTTCTTAAGCAACTTTGGACTTGATCATAATTTCTTGACTTAATTGAAAACCTCCCAGACTCTTCATGCGAAGCCTCCACGTCGGCTTCGCTGGTAGTCAACAGCGTAGCGAAGTCATCTTCGCCGGGTAACCTGAAACATATGAAATCAATGTACGAAGTTTGATAGTCGCCGCGAAGTGTCCACGTCGTCTTCGCTGAGCCCCCAGATTGTAGCGAAGTCTTCTTCGCCAGTTAATCTTAAATTACAAAAGCGGAGTTGGGAATATGTGCAGCGAAGTATTTGTGTTATCTTCGCTGCACATGTTAGTATCTCAAATGTTTGTAATAAAATATTTGATTCTAAAGTTTGAAAAGTGTGTTTGTATGTCAAAGTTGTTCCCCAACAGGGCCCTAGTTCGACACAGATGGGATAAAACAACACAGAACCTCCAGTTCTGTCCACAGCATTAATCCTACCTGGTCTTGATTTATTACTCCTCGTGGTTATTCCAAAAAAACAATATAGCTCACCATTATGAATCACCACCTATAGCTCACGGATGACAGGAAATCATCTGACTTCTACCGGTCTAATTAGGCAGGGCTAAGCATATAAACGAGCCTATACCTAACAGGGTGTCTGGGTAACTCAGGTGGACAAGGGTAATCATAATGCATCAACGGTATCAATCAACGCCTATAAACTTAGTGCATCATAAACAGTAAAGGACACAAAATAAGTTATTTGTAAAACTATAGGGAGGAATGCTTTGGGGCTTGCCTTTCTCAAAGCAGCTAGGCTGATGGTCAGGGCACTCTGGCAAGTTAGCGTTTGGGTCCTCCTCCTCTGCTGCCACCTGCAGCACTGCTCCCTGCTGTCCTTCCCCTTCTGGCTCCTCTTGAACTACCGGCGTAACGTCCGTCGGTAAACCTGTATGATGCATCGATGCACATGAATACCACATATGCATTACAGCGGACATGATGTATGATTATGAATGAATGTATGATCATGTGGCAGATGATAGGATGCACGCGATATGTCGGTATTACTGAGAACCCCAACTAATTTTTTAGCAACCCACCAGCAATTATCCTGAGTAAAAATCAAACATAACATCACACCACATGACATGACATCACAGAAACCCTAATTCAACACTCAATTAAACTAGGACAGAACTGGAACACATATTTATACTACTCAAAAAAATCTACAAACATTATAAGAGCTTAAGCATGTTAAACAAAGTATACTATAAAATTTTTAGGTTAAAAGAGTAAGTATTTTCTCCTACACAAAAATCACAAGGCAGGAGCAATAATTGGACCATAAAATACTTTGTATTGTGCAAGATATCAAACAGTATATTCCAGAGCATGACCAACTTCTATTTATCCTTAAAACAGCTTACAAAAATTATCAAGAAATTTTATCACTTAATTATTTAACAAAGAATTTTTTTAATCCCTTAGCAAAACTAGCACCCTAAAAAGACAGAGCAACTTTTACACATGACATGGCCAGCTAACATTTTTCATAGATCCAGCGTCTCCTAACTAGAGCAACAAAATAAGAATCACATTTTTAGAATAAACCTAGAATTACTTATGCATTTCTAAAGATTTACTCATTTAACAGCCTTAATTAAAACTATACAGAAAAGTATCCCAAACCTAGAATTTCCTATTTTTCATACATAGTACTCCTCATAATAAAAATATTGCAAGTTGAACCACCTCATTTGGACTTAAATGACCAAGTTATGATTTTCCAAAGCTTTAACACACATCCTAAAAACTGTTTTCCAAAAACAAATAAAATAAAAATGCTACGCGCACCCCACGGTGTACCCAGGCAGGTACCCTGCTGACGCCAGCAGCTAATGTCAGCACGGGCCCACCAATCAGTGGGACCGAGCAGGGAATGGCTGCCAGCCGGCGCCTCCTCCCCGGCGGCGAGCACCTCCGGCGAAAAGGCCGGTACCTACGGACTCAGCACGACGAGGCAAACACATTAAGGTAAAAGATGAAGGCCAGGGCGACCCTAACTACGACGGTGAGCCGCGGCGACGGACGACGATGAGCTACGGCGGCGGGAAGGCCGCGCGAGGCCGCAATCGGCGTCATTAACTCCACGACGAGCACCTCCTAACCCTAGCGACTCTGGAACAAGCAAGAGACAGGGCGGAGAGTGATGGGAGAGGCATGGCCACGGCGAACCACTCCGGCAGCCATGGCGGGCGCGGTGTGCGGGGAAAGGGGACGGCCAAATTCGGCCCCTACCTTGAGCAATCGGGTACGGGATGATGTCACAAAGATGGAGGATATGATGGCGATCAAGTTGGTGATCTTGGATAGGAAGATGATTGGCTGAGGGGGCGGCTAGACAACGGCGGGCTCGACGATAACCATGGAGAGCGCGGTGGGCGCAGTGGTGTCGCGAGGGGAAAAATAGAGGGAATGGAGTGGGGGCAAAGAGGGAGGAAGGTGGGGGGATAGATAAAGGAGGCTCGGCGCTCTTCAATTCGCGCCGGATGGTGCGCGCGTCAGGCCGAGCGGCGAGGGCGACCTAACAGCACCAATTTCGCATGGCGCAGCGTCGGCAGCGGCGAAGAAATGTAACGGGGAGGCAGGGGCAAGCGGACAGCGGGCGTGGGCACTCGAGTGTCTGCGCGCGTGCTCGAGTGGCCGTGTCATGGAGCGCTTGGAGCGAGGTGAGGCTCGATGCGTGGTGATGGCGGCTGATGAAGCTCGTGGCGCGGCGCTCAGGCCCAACGGGCAATGCACGGCGCGGGCACGCGTGCGCAATCGAGTGCGAGCGCTGGCGCTTGCGTGGGCGCTGATGCAGCGAGCGGGGCAGGCGGCAGCAGTGGCGCTACAACGGGGGCAGCAGCACTGGCGCGTGGTGGCGAGAGGAAGAAGACAAGGGTGGAGGAGAACGGCTGACAGGTGGGGCCATGTGGGTCCCACTGCTTTTGAAAATGAACTGAAACTTTAACCCTCTGTAGTTTGCAAACTATTTCGAATTTCGAGTAACTCAAAATATGAAAGTTGCTCCATTTGAAGAGAGGAACATTTCATATATAGAAAGTTTTTGCTAATTCAACATATTTCGAAAATAAAAATTTGGCTCAAATTTAAATTATAAAATTAATAAATATTTATACATAGACACTGTTTTTGCCATTTTTGAGGGACTAAAAAGCATTTTCATGATTTGGTGAAAACAGAATTTTTCTTCCAAAATATTTTCTCTACAAATTATATTAAAGGTCCAACATTAGATCAGCAATGCAACAAGCACTTTCTAAAAAGAGTTTTGAAATCTTGATTAATTACTTATTTGAAATATAGCGAGCAAATACCAAACTCAAACGAAGATACAAATGAGATGCGCATGAGATGCTTATGCAATGTGATGCAAAATTTGTTAAGCCTAACACTGTGGATGTTACAGCGTGCACAATGGCCGCGACCTCTTTCGGGGTGAAAGGCACAGCCAGGTCTATGAGGTCGAGGCGAGGGAGCCGGAGCCGGGAGAGGTCGATGCGGTGCGCCCTGAGGAAAGGCGTGCTAAGAATGTTGTTGTAGTAGGAGTATACCAGTCCCGCCTTGGCCTCCTTCGCAGAGAATGTAGTGCCGTCGTGAGAGATTGCGAGGAGGTCATTCTTCCTTCGCCAACGACAAGCATGAAGGTGGAAATATTTAGTGCAAGCGTCCCCCTCCTGCAGCTATCTAGTGCGTGCACGCTGCCTTGCCATCGTACGAGCCAGCAATGCAAGGCCAAGCACGTGAGCCTTGAGGTCACGGTGGAGCTCCGGCTCACCCTGGGAAAGGAGGCGAGTCTCCTGCGTGATGTCGTACTCATGGATCATCCTGGCGGCGGTAAGCTGCAACTGAATCCCGCCCACCTTGGATACCCTCCAGCTTCTCAACGCCCTGGCTAGGGAGCATAGCTTGATGTCCATACTCTTGCAGGCATCAACGGTGAGGTTAGGGGGCCCTAGGCTCCGGTGACTGCCTCCAGGAAACCATCTAATTTCGCCCAGCACATCTCAAAGCGGAATCGCGACACCGCCCATGGCTCAGAATTGAGGACCAGCAGCAATGGTGCGTGATCCGAGCAGTCAAAGGACAGGGAGCGTAGGTGGTGGTTCGAGAATAGTCTCGCCCATTCGATGGTCATGAATGCTCGGTCAATCCACTCGAGTGTCGGGTCATCGCGGCCGCTGAACCAAGTGTACAGTCTAACCACATCTTTGCACCGCATATCATGAGCATAATCATATCATTTGCATGGAATCATATTTTTAACCAGTTTTTCTCTGGTGTCTGTGTGCAATTCGTTTGAATTGTTTGGCCTAAGGGCATAGTTGTGATGAATGTGTGTGAATGATTGTGGTTAGGACCAAAACATATTTAGAAGGATATTAGGGTCAATATTTTTTCGTTCGTATGGTTTCAAAATCAAGTATTGTAAAATTATGATTTAATTACCCTAATTGTGATTTCTCGACCTTAACTAGAAAGGGTAGCTATATTGCTTAGCTCAAGTTGGACCCTTAATATGGTTTGTAGAGAAAAATATTTAGAACAAACTTTCTATTTTCACCAAATCATGAAAATGCTTTTATGGCCTTCAAAAAGATCAAAAACAGTGGGTGGAATATTGGAAATTAATATTTTTATAATTTAAATTTGACCCAAATTCACATTTTCAAATCTAGGATGAATTAGCAAAAAAACTTTCTATATATGAAATGTTCTACTCGACGAGAGGAACATTTTTTGTATTCAAAGTTTCTCAAGATTCGGCACCATTTGGAAATTATAGTTGGTCGAAGTTAACCGTTCATTTTTAAAGGGGGTGGGACCCACCCGGGCCCACCTGTCATCATCTCTCCCTTACTTTTCCCCTGTTTTCCATCGCTGAGCTGGCCGCAGCGATGGCAGCCGCTGCTCCGCTGCCCCTCGCCACGCGGAGCTCGGCCAAGAGCTAGACGTCACGCCGCGCACTCGATCGTCCTGCCCGCCTGCCGCTGGCCTGCCTACTCTCCTCCACACTCGAGCGCGCACGCGGTAGCCTGCCATCATCACCCCGTGCCGTGCCCCGGTCCAAAAATTGGGCAGTGGCCGTCTCGTCCTCCCCCTCTTTAACTTGAGCACCCACTCTACTCGCCTCACTCCCACTACCTCTCTTCTTCATTCGCCAAAGCGGCCGTGGTGGTAGCTTCTCTGCCCCCCGCCGTCGTCACACCGTCATGGAAGCTCCACCACCGCCGTTGGGCCTGCCGTGGCCGGCCCTCATCCGCTTCCCGTTCCTCTCGGCTGCGTGCGCACCGCCTTCGCCGTCATCTGCCGCCTATGCCTTCCCCGGCCGAGCGACAGGCCGCAGTGCCGTCATCGTGGCAAGGAAGCCGTCGGCCACTCCACTTCGCGTGGCCAGAGAGCCACAGGCTGCCTCGGGCCCGGTTGCAAGCACCAGTGGGTGCGCGGGACCGCGGCACTGCTCCTCCGCCTTTCCTTTCCCGCCAGAAAGCCCTCCCCTCGCCGGAAACGGCGAGCACCGAGCTCCCCTGCTCCGTGAATGGAGGTAGAAGAAGAGCAAGGGCTTTGATAAAATTTCATTACTCTTCTTGGGTTTTTGTGCAAAGTGCCATGACTCACAGCTTTTACAGATCTAGGCTCGATCAATTTGAGGAAAGTTCAGGGACCTCGCTGCAAAGTGCTTGTCCTATATGAATTTTAGGATTAAAATAAAATAGATTTCTAAAATTCCTATTGATTCTTCTAAAATCCATAACTCCCTCATTTTTGGTCCAAATGAGGTTGTTCAAGTTTCAGTATTTTTCTTGTGATGAGATCTATGCACGAAAAATATAATATGCCATGTTGGCAGTACTTTTATATGTAGTTTTAATTAATTTTTAATATATTGATAATCTTAAAAAATGCATAACTAAATTTAGGATGCTCAGAAAAATGAGTTTTGTTAGTATTCTTTTGTGATGCTCTAGCTATCAAAAATGTATCATGTACACCTTCTGTGTAAAAATGAAAAGTTATAGTTCAATTGGGATTAAGGGGCTATTCTTGGAATAAATCATAAATGTATTGTGTGGACCTAGTTTGGGGTTGATAATTTTTATAGGCTACCTTTATGCTATAAGGTAGCTAATGATGTGATAAAACCTGAAGTTTTGCATACTTGGTAGTACAAACTATTTTTAGGTCTCCTTTTATGTGTTGCCGTGTTATTTTTATGTAGGATAGTAGGCACACTCAAATGAGGTGAAATTTGGATGGTAAGATAGAATTGTCATGTTGTATCTTCTGTAATTTTTGTAGAACTTTCTAGACAGTTTAAATGCATGATGTAGTTATGCTCTATTTATAGGAATGCCTTATTTAAGCCTTGTTTTGTGATGTCATGCCCTAGATGATGCTTTCTTATTCTTTTATGAGGTGTCTAATCTATTGGATGGTTAGTGCCTATCTAGGCTCTAGTAGGATGGGGTAAGCCTATGGTTGTTTTAAGAAGATCTAAATGTGACCATGTTTCAGTGTTTTTGAATAGGACTGTAGTAGCTGGTGATTAAGGCACGATGAATGTGTCAAGATGGTTATGCTTAGTATAGATCTTTGGCTTTATTGGCTTATTTGCTAGTGATAGTAAGATAGTTAGTTGCTTTACTGACTTGGTTACTGGCGATAGGTAGAAAGAAGGTTTCACCGATAGACTTGTATTGTTTGTAGTAGAGAATGCAGTAGATGACATGTGCTTATGGTATCTGTTCTTGGATGATGTTGACTCTCTTGTAGAAAGAATATACAAGGATTCATTATCATCATACTCCATTATCATACCATGTGCATTCTTCGTATTCGTTCATGCATATGCATCATACAGGATCGCTAGGAGAACAGAACATGACGTGAAATGGGAACTCAGAAGAGGAATCCCAGAGGGAAGCCTCTACACAGGAGGTGATCAAGAACCAGGAGCTAGACGTGGAGTGATCGAGTGCCTAGAGAGTTGATCAAGAACCAGGAGCCAGACGTGGAGTCATACTCCTCCCTACTTTTTACAAATAACTTAATTTGCGTCCTTTACTGTTTATGATGCATTAAGTTTATAGGCGTTGATCGATACCGTTGATGTATTATGATTACCCTTATCCACCTGAGTTACCCTTACACCCTGTTAAGTATAGGTTTGCTTATATGCTTAGCCCTGCTTAATTAGATCGATAGAAGTCGGGTGATTTCCTGTCATCCGCGAGTTATAGGTGATGACTCATAATGGTGAGCTACTTTGTTGTCTTGGAATAACCATGTGGAGTAATAAATCAAGACCAGGCGGGATTGGTGTTGTGGGCAGGACTGGAGGTTCTGTGTTGTTTATCCCATCTGTGTCGAACTAGGGCCCTGTCCGATGTCTCGGCCCTCTTGTCATATTGAGCGCATGCCCCACAGATAGCTGGAAGGGTGTGATCATCCGACCGCGAAGCCTTGAGTTATGTTTGGGCCGGGTTTCGACCTGCTGAACACTTCATATTGGAGATGGCGCGGGTGATTTTAGGGGTGCGGAGAGTAAGCCTGAGGTCGACATCCGACTAGTATGCAGCTGGGCGGCCCCTAGGTACGATGGTTCCTGTTGATCCCGTGACTCTACCCGAACAGACCAAGGTGACCTAATCGACCCCAACAGGGGAAGTGTGGTTTGTGTGGGGAATACCTCGCCAGCTGGTTTGCAATCGATTATAATCGCCATCGTTCCTGGATAGTGCACACTGACTTGAGCACCAGCACCGTAGTAAACTTAAACAAAGAGATGAGATGGTTATGTTGTTGATGCTGAAAGATGCTCAACCGAAATTGGTTACTATTCTTGCTTGATAAGTACACCATGCTTGTTTAGTCCAGGTGTAAATCTAGCATGATTAGTTTAATGAATTTAAAATACAAAGCCATAAGGTTATGATAATTATTCTTAATAAGTTCAAGCTTTTATGCAAAGAAATAAGTCAGCTAGCCTCCTTATAAAGCCTTGCATACTCCTTGGAGTCACTATATTTTTGGTTTATGACGGATAAATTTAGCTGAGTACATTCTCGTACACAAGGTTTTATTCCCACTTGTTGCAGATCATAAGATTTTTGCTGTGGCGACAAGATGGACTTGTATCCCACTACGGAAAGATTAGACCTTAGGCAAGGTCATCTCTTATATCTCGTCTAATTGCTGCTGTTGGATGTCGACCCTGATCTGGCAATGTATTTCAAATCATAGGTGTGAGTATATGTCAAAAATATATCTACTTTCGCTATTTATTTGTAACTCTGATTCAAAAAGGAATTTATGTAAGAACCAGTGATGTAATTATGCTATGTGTGAAAAGAATAGGTGAATGATAACTGCTGAACTATGCGATCTAGGTGTGTTGTTAAAAAAGTTTAAAATCCTTCGAGATTTCACTGCTACCGGGTTAATACGAGCACAATGTGCTAACTAAATTGCCTCGGCGGTTTAACTGCTGAACTATGCGATCTAGGTGTGTTGTTGAAAAAGTTTAAAATCCTTCGAGATTTCACTGCTACCGAGTTAATATGAGCACAATGTGCTAACTAAATTGCCTCGTCGCAGCTTGCAGCGATGTCCCGAAGCTCCTGGAGAAAGGTCGACTTGTCCAGCCCTGTAGGCCAGACCATACACGTTGGTCAAGAACCATGGCACGCGCACGGTGCCCACCGATGTCAGCTTAACCGCTACGAAGAACCGGCGGGTGCAGGTCGAGGAGATGATCCAGGCGTCGCGCCGCCATGAAGTGATCGCCTCGCTCGCAACCCCCAAAGCAGGAAGAGCGCAGTAATCAAAGTCGTAGCCCGTTAGGTTAGTGTTCAGAGATACAGAGATGGAGGCAATTTTTGTCTCCCGGAGGCAAACAACTGAAGCCTGGTGCAGATGCACGATGTTCCGGACGACACTCCTATGCGTACGGCTGTTGAGCCTGCGCGCATCCCAGATAACAATGTGGCCTTCATTCATTTGGAACCAATTGAGTGACAAAGCGGACTGGGCGCGGCGCTCAAGTCCGTCCCTGCACGGAGCGCGCAGTCCGGGCGGCAAGCTGCGGGAAGAGCTCCCTCGTAACGTCCCGACGGGAGGAAGGCACGTCGTCCCCAAAGGCTTCATGGAACCTTGCCGCGATGGTCGGGTCGGGAGAGTTGGCGTTAGCATCGTCAGGGCGATCGGCCCATCGGTTCAGCATGACATGGCGCGCCTGGCGCTCCGGCTGTGGGTCACGATAGGCTGACTTTGCGGCGAGACGCGAGCTGCGGCGAAGCCTCCAATCCTCATCAGCGTGGGACGTTCGTAGCCCGGGGGCGTCAGGGAGCAGCGGAGGTTCGATTGGCATCTTCAAGCTGTCAACAAATGCAGCCACCGTTCTCGCGGAGGGCGCCTGGGCCTGTGCTGCAAGGTGCGCCTGGGCATGCACCTGCACCTCCACATTGGCGTTGCCCGCTCCAGCCACGTGCACGACGGCCACCGCGTGCGTAGAGTTGGCCGACGTTGGTGCCGCAGCCCCTGCGCCCACCGCGTCCGCCACCGTGTCCGGCGTAGAGGCGGCCGTCGAGAGTAGAGCAAGTCCCTGCGCCGTTGTTGCCGGTGCCGGTGAACGACGGAGCGTTGAAGCCGTGGCCACCAGGCAGAACTCCGAAGTCACGCAGTCGCTCCACCAGTCCATACGGGTGTCGATGTTGAGGACTGCGTGGGCGGCCGGGGGGCAAGCTCCGCCCACTAGTCCTGCGCCTCCGGGGGGTACTGGGCGCACCGGCCGTCGAGCAGGAGGGTCGGCGCCACGTTGATGAAGCCACTGACGCGGCCGGTCTTGAGCAGGCCGGAGGAGCGCCGAACCAACATCTCTGGGGACGGGGGCAGTGCCGGGGCGTCCTGGGCGACAACGCCGTCGACATGGCGGCCGCGGCCGCGCCACGGGCCGGTGCACACGGGGCCGAGAGGCTAGGCCACCGCCCAGGTGAGGGTGTGTTGTCCTGTGGCGGCGTGATGCCCGCACCGGCCTGCAGCGGGCAAGGGACATCTCCAATCCAGACGGCCATCGTTGCCGCCTCATCAGCCGCACCTGTGCCATGCCCCGGCGACGGGTGGTCCTCCACCTCACCATCATCGGGACTTTCCACGTTCGCGTAGCCGTGGAGGTCATCCAGGCCGCCAAGGCCACCGTCGTCGGGTAGGTGGCCCCCGTCTTGGGCTACAGGATCCGGCGGTAATGCCGGCGGCATGGACCAGTCTTGGTACGCCACCAGCCTGGCTCGCACAAGGTACCGGAGCCCAGTAAGGTGGTCATCGGCGGGCACGATCCCAGGGACCGAGGGGTCCGGGATGAAGATGATCTGCTTGTCCTGTATGAAGCGCGGGTGCAACACCACGCAGAGACGAAAAACTCCCGGTCATCGATCGGGGGGTGGTCCCGGAACTCTGTGAAGGACAGCTTGGCGCATGCCGGGCCGAGGATCGTCTGAGCGACCTCAAGGTTGCGGACGTGAAGAGGCACCCGCGCGAGGGCCACTACCACCTTGAATCTGAACTTACCGTGAAGCCCCAGAGATTGTTGTCTCCATGGATTCCAGATCAGCGGCAGCCAGAGCGGGCTCCTCCTGAACTCAAGGACTCGCTCCCTGTCCGCACCGTGCCGGAAGCGAACAATGAAGTCCTCCGGGTAATGGTCGCGCACGTCGAACTCATCATCATTCAGGTGAAAACACCGGCGTAGGTAATCCTGGACCTCAGCGATGGAGACTGGCGGCCTCGTGCCGCCAATGATCGCCGTCAAGCCACGGCCCAAGTTGTCCTCATCCATCTGGATAGCCTGTGTCCGCGGGACGACCACGAACGACGTGTTTGCGTGGCAGCCCTCCTGGAATCTTCTCGGTGACCATTACGGCGCCACGAACCCCATCAGGCGCGGTGGCGGCAGGGGCGGGTCGAAGACGTCTTTGCGGACGACGAAGGCGCCGACCCTCCTGCTCCGGGGGGTTGCGCTGCCGGCGGTGAGGCCCTCCGCAAGCCACGAGGAGAGGACGGCGGCGAAGGCGATTGCGGACGACGAATGTCGAGGCTGATGACGGAGGACGACCGCTGACGCGTTGACCCCAAATGCGTGGCCTGGCCGGCCTGGTCGGCAGCCCTGGCGTCCGCCATGAAGCCATCAGGCCGTTTCCGCGGGCGGTGGCGACGGGCGCGCTGCCTCTTCCTCGGTGGGCCGGCCACCTGCTTCCCCTTCCCCGACGGCGGCGGCGGCGTCGGTGGCGATGGGGACGGAGAGGACTCCGGCTCAGAGAGGTCCTCCGAGTCACTGAGGGCCACACGCTCCCTAGGACCGCGGTCGAGGACCTCTCTGAGCAGGACAGGGGATCCGGCGAAGAATTCGAGCGGCGACGGAAGCTTGTCCTCAGCAAAGTCCACCCATGAGCGGCGCGGGGTGGCCGTCTCGAGGCACCACTTGGTCCCTGAGCCAGGGCCTCGAGGAGACGGCCAGGGTAACCCGCCTCGAGGGCCTCTTCCACCACGGGCGCCCACAAGCGGCGCGGCGTGGACCCGTCCCCCATGGCGGTGCTGGGCTGCGGATCTGGATCTGGGGCGGCAGACCCGCCAAAGGACGAACGCGCAGGCCAAGAAAGCAACAACAGAGGGTGGGGGAGGGGTGGGGGAGACGGAATAGAGGCCGGATCTATGCCATGAGGGCCGGGAGCGGGGCCATCGCCGGCGGCGGAGCTGGTAGGCGCGGGGTCGCCGCGGTCGCCCGAGTCGCCTTACTAGTCAAAAACGGGTCTAACCCACCTCCATATACTAACACATGGCAACTGACTGTGAACTCATATGACTCTTCATATGGGTCTCACATGTCAGCTGCAGAGTAAAAGTCACAACCAGTGTTTGAGCTCCGTGTGGAGTATTATTCCTTTTTTTTTTCTATATTCTTGAAAATAATACTCTTGGGGGCCTTAGGGCATCCGTAGTGGTGAGTCGATTTTTGCTAGAGAGAAAAGATCAAGTAAGCAGCAATACTGAGTCGATTCAATCTCCAGTGGTGGGTCGACTCTTTCCGTGGGCCAGTCAAATATAAAATTGTTTTGTTCTCCTGAACAGCACACATGCACAAGCCAACTAGTGCTTTCCCTTCCTTCTCTCCTCGTCTTCTTTCCGCATCAATACTATTTTAAATGTTATGAATCGGCTCATGTTTCGTGGTCGATTCCTGACACACCCCATGAATCGATTCACTCTAGTGTTCTCCCAATCGACTCATGCCAATTAAAATATTCTGATGAGTCGGTTTACAAACACCATTGAAGAAGCCCTTAGGGCGTCCTCAACGAGGAGTACAAATCGCCAGCTCACGTGGCGTGGTGTAGAAATAAAGAAAGGGTAAAACTAACAGCCATGCAGGTGGGTTCGAGCAGAGACACTGCAAATATCGGGTAGCGTGCGAGACTATCGAGATGGCAATCGCTAGCGAAGTGATTTTCTGTTGTCTCTCTCCTCCACGTAGTACTCCTAGCTAGTTCTAGTCTCTTGTTTGGGACGCCCTTATAGGTCACTGAATTTGACTGTGTTTAGTTACCTAAAAATTATCTTAAAATTTATTATGTAGAATTTCTATCATCCGTCACATTAAAATGCCAATACATTTATAGAGTACTAAATGTAGATAAAATTAAAAACTAATTACACGGTTTTGTTGTATTTTATGAAACGAATATTTTGAGTCTAGTTACTCAAAGTTTAGATAATTTTTACCAAATACAAACGAAATGTTATAGTACGCTGAGGTAACACGAGGTGACATTTTCTTTCAAAATTCGTGGGAACTAAATACAGCCAAGGTGTGTCATTTGAACTCTCAAACTTATAAAATAGTATTTTGGTCTCGAAGTATCCGAGTCCACATGGGGGCTTAAGCCACTCCGTAGGATGTCATGCTCGGTATGCGTTTACATACAACCGACACATACATGATATAATTTATCAACGGAACAAGCCTGGTACGGTACGTGATTAATATGCTGCTTCAATTTTCCATAAATTATTTAAACATCTTAACAGCTCCAAATAAAAAACTCAAAGCTACAACTTCATAGACGTTGTCAAGAGCTTCTCTACAAATTTCATTAGTCCAAAATCGTCCTTGCGTACTCTACTCTATTAAGTGGGCCAAAACTTATATTCCAAAATACCAGCCCACTATTGTGGACTCGGCCGGAGTTGGGACTATCCCAAGTGGCCGAGCATGCCCTCTTGTGATCCCGGCCCACGTAAGCTTAAACTCAATATCGAAGCCCATCGCGCGATCGTGGAATTTTTTTTATTTTTAATTTTTTTAAAAAAATTTACAAAAGTAATTTTTGGTTTCGGAATATGACAGAACTAGTCTCCTACAGTGGGCGTTTTTTAAAAAATGCCCACTGTGTGGGCGTTATATGTGACGTGGCACAGAGCCGGCCACCGCCGGTGCCGGCTCTTGCGGGTGGCCCACGTGCGCCCAAAAAACGCCCACTGTGTGGGCGTTTTTTGGTGGGGAGGGGGCCGCCTGCAAAACTGCCCGCTGTTTTGCGGGCGGGCCGCGGAAAATTTACCCTGCAAAATTTACACTGCAAAATTTACCCTGTACGATGGTAAATTTACCCTGCAAAATTTACATCGTACAGGGTAAATTTACCCTGCTGATGATGGGCCGCCTGCAAATTTATCCTGCAAAATTTACCCTGTACGATGGTAAATTTACCCTACAAAATTTATAAAATTTATCGTGCAGGGGTAAATTTTGCAGGCGGCCCCCTGCAGTGTAAAAAACGCCCACTGTGTGGGCGTTTTTTTACTGCTCCGCGGCCCACCCGCAAAACAGCGGGCACTTTTGCAGGCGGCCCCCTCCCCACCAAAAAACGCACAACGCCCACGTAGTGGGCGTTTTTTAGACGCAGGTGGGCCACCCGCAAGAGCCGGCACCGGCGGCGGCCGGCTCTGTGCCACGTCACATATAACGCCCACACAGTGGGCGTTTTTTAAAAAACGCCCACTGTAGACGACTAGTTCTGTCATATTCCGAAACAAAGATTACTTTTGTAAAATTTTTTAAAAAAAAATTAAAAATAAAAAAAGTTCCCCGATCGTGGACTCCCTTCGTCACCGGGGGCATGGCCGTGTCCGCCATCACCGACGCACCGCAAAGCTTTCGGTGTCATTGTTGATCGCTAGCTAGGCCGTTATAGTCGATCGGTCAGACAAATCTGAGCGATGAGAATCAAATCATATATGGTACTCTGTTCCACGGTGTCACTTTGCGCGACTGCTTGGTGTGGCGTCACGTTGTTCATCAGATTCTGATTCTGGCATGTTGGTTCGTCTTGCTCTAGGACTCTCCAGGTTAGTGTCCCAGTGGTGATGCGTTTGCATCATCATCGCTGCAGCCAAAAGAGAAAGATTCAACGACACAATTGCGTTGCTTCACAGTTCAGAAAAGTGGCGTATGTACTACGCGCATTATCATTACAGGATCAGGATTTCCTATATATATATTTGCCTTGTCCTACTTGCTTTAGTATCCTACACTCCTACTGTTAGTTCCTAGTAGTAGTTATATTTTCTTTTATTCATTCATGCTTTCTCTCTTTTTTTAATCCATTATTTTTGCTTATATATGTGATATCTGAAGAGAGACAGCATATATATTTTGCCTTGTCCTACTTGCTTTAGTAGCTATCCTACACTCCTACTGTTAGTTCTCTCTTTTCCTTCATGGTTCAGGACTGCAGCATATATATTTATCAGGATGATTTCTGCAGTACATATTTTATCAGGATGCACGATTTCTTTCCTCTCGGCCGGTCAGAATTACGTATGTATTCTTATAAGAGTTTTCCTTCATGCAGGCGCTTTCGAAAGCGAGACGGAAGAATCTTCGACGTGTATGAGTATGCTATGACAAAGGGTTAGCCGTCATAAACAGATGCCTGAATATGATTAGCAGCCCACCGGCAGTTTAGAGGAACAATCGCTCACCAATCCCCGGCAGTCTGGAAAATTCGTTGTCATGTCAAAGCTAGCACGAGAGACAAATAATCTCTCCTCCTTGTCCTTTTCATTGCAACATGCAAATTAAATGAAAATCCATCAGCTGGCAATGGAATGGAACGTGCTAGTAGCACCCTGCTCCGGTTAATAGCTGCACAGGAACTCATAGGACAGAGGGCGAATTAAATTAAATTAAATTAAATTAAACAAGAACAATCATGGAGTTAGGAGTGCCATGATAGGCACTTGTATACTGCTGCATCGTACTGTTTTCCATGCACTTGTCTTGGGTAGGAGACCAGTTTATTCAATTTTGGCATATCGTGCTCTCGGCAATCATTGTGTGGCAGCGGCTTCTGCGGCTCTCAGTGATTTGGGAGGTTTCTAATGTTTTATCTTTGTTTATTTATAAACTAATCCTACTTGCTTACTTCAGGTGAAGGCAGCAGGAAAGGAAGGCCAGCTTCTGCATCGCCGGCTCGTGGTTTTGGAGATCAAAAACAAGGTTAATCAGGTTAGGTGCATTTCTTCTCTACCTTGGAGACTCGCGGTGCAGGTTGCAAAGTAGAGACTTTTTCGTCTTACAAATGAAACGTTACAGTGAGCCGCATGCACTGTATTTTCTGCTTTTGGTCAAATTGCGTGTCTAACGTGATTTGTTTGTAGAGATATTTTGTTCATAATAATATGAGACAGGTGTTGGGAACAAAAATCAAACTGTCATTCTTATCTGCACCTCATCTGTTCCTGCTGGCCAAGATTACGAATAGATCCTGAACTGTTTGTCATCGTTTTCGGAAAGCCTTGTTTATATATATATATATATATATCATAACGAAAGCTTAGTCGCTTGTCAGTTCTTGGAGCGAATGATGTAATACCGAGGCCTGAAATATATAAAGTAGATCAGATATTTTGCATCGCAGTCGTCAGTGGGCGAGTGATTCAGACAGGTAGCATATATAATATATATTTTGAGAGAACGCAAGTCCAACGTTTAATTTGGGAGGGTCCATGAGAGATTCCTAATGTCACGAACCTGCCGCTTCGTGACATCATAGGAGCTACCGATCGAGCTAGCGCTAGGGTTTGGGCCACACCAATATAATGTGCAGAAACTTCCGGGAAATTGTCTCAAGACGCTGCATCCAGGCATTTGGGGCCGTCAGTCATCCTTCCTTGTGTTTTTTTCTTCTGCTCATCATGTAGTATATATATTATTTGGACTGAACAAAAATAGAGTGCAAGCAGACTTTCATGAGGAACAGGTGCAGGTTTGACCTGTTGATTTTTATTATTTTTTTTTCTTTTTTGTGTGAGCCATATGCATACTTATAACCTGATTCTTTTATGCAATAATGACGTTGATGATTTATGAGGTGCGGTGGCGAGCTGCCGGAAGTTCAGTCTCTGGTGGATCCGCCAAGGGAGCATCGGAGCATGCGAGGTGTCGAGCTGCGGTAGCATCCGGGCCCACGGTATTAGGAGGTGGAGGCCAAGTGGTGCCACCTGGATGGTGCATGGGCAGAGTTGCTCAGGGCCAAGCAAACCAGGCTCACCAAGTTTATTTTTATTTTTATGATGAGCTGCATGCATGCGACAGGAGCCGGCCGTTCCATGGTGTTTGTGTGGTCTATAAACTAGAGCAGTTGGAGTGGAAGAAAACCAAACATGTTGCGTTCATCGAGAGTTACTGGGGTTTATTTGGATCCATTCATGTTGCATGCATGCGATGCAATGAGTTGAGTGAAACTCCAACGTAACAGCCAACAGGTGGAAATGGTCATGGTGTTCATGCCTGTCGTCAGGCTACCAAGACAAAAAAAAAAAAAAAAAACTGAAACTTTGAGGGGGAAAACAGCCCCGACCGGAAAATAAAAATAATTTCTTTGTGCCATATATAAAGTAGTATAGGTTTCTCGTTTCTTCTCATCTTTGGTCTATCCGGTTCTGGGCAAAACCATTCAAGATCTAACGACAATGCAGTTTGTTTCAAGCGCCTACCGATTCAGGATTCAGAATTCAGAAACGGGGCCTGCCTGTTTCGTCCGTTAGTCGAGCACTGACAAACAAGTAATTATTATTATATACTATAATGGCGCCGCGACTAGGCCGTCACGGGTCACCACGGCGACGGCGACGGCGACGGCGACTGGCGAGACCGCCACCGTGGCCGGGTGGGAGACGGACGTACGGTTGAATGAGCAGGTCGCGCCCACCATTGCAACAGCGTAGTATTATTGTAGCGGGTCCCGTAGCGCCACCGCACCGCCGCTGGGCAGGCAGCCGAGTCCTTTCGCGGAGATCGCAGGGGCGGTTTACTTGGCTCCGGCCTCCAGCAAGGGACAAAGGCGGAGGCGGCTGTACGTGCCTTTGGCGGGTCCCCTGCAGCTGCAGCGCCCATGCGCGGGCCCGCGTGGGTGAGAAAGCTCTGCCTGCCGTCGGTTCCTTCCTTGTGCTGTCTTCCAGGATCCTCCACCTCACTCGCCTCTGTGCGAGAGAGATGACATCATCTTCCCCTTGCCTCTTGGGTTCAGGAAAGGAAAGGATCGATCTATGATATTTCACTTTGCTTGTTGGGGAGAGATTAAGGCCGGCCGGCCTTATGATGTGAGCTTGACACGTTGTAGTATAATTGTTGGTGGGTGCTCTTAATTGATTACGTTCGCTCGAGAAGCTTCTGATGGCCACTCAAGGTAGCTGGTACTAACCATTTCGTTTCCACTTCTATATTTCATCAGGTGCAGGTTTTTTTTATTATTATTATCCGGGTGGTATGTAATTTTGTCATTGTTTGGTGGTTAATAAGATAGAAAAGAATTATAGAGTGTCTCTTCCTTTTAATTATACTAGTTAGTTCTGTACACCACACTATTGAGGCCCTTGAAATATGTATAGCAACTTCAAGAAAATGAAGGAAAAGGAAAAAGGAGAGAAAGAAAGGAAATTAAGGGGGGGCGACAGAGAGAGAGAAAGAAGACGACCACCATATAGCATGCAGTGTGGTGAGGGGGAGGGACCGAGCCACCGAGGGATTAGTGCGTGCGGTACGTACGTACGCGTGGTCGCATTCATCTCTGTCTGGAGAATTCCGTGGCACCCCACGCACGCTTGATTTGGACGTGTACTCACTCAGATGGTCCCTCTGCTTCACTCTGTCTGTCTAGAAGAAGAACAACAACAACGTCACTGCCGCACGTATGTGCAAGAGAGATCGAGCACGTATGTACAACAAAAACGGGCTGTATTCCATTTTTTTTTAAAAAAAAAAAATCATAGGCCCGGTCGTGGCATGTGCATGGATCTCGATTTTTTTCCAATCGGGAACCCCATTTCCATTAGAGCTTTACTATGGAAATACAATGTTCGAAGAGTTATAGAGATAGAGCGAGAATTCAACGGAAAACTCGGTGTCGCACATGTATTCATGCCGAGACACAAACCGAGCAAACTAAACTTAGCAGGAACTAAGAGGTTTAGAACTAGCCACAACTTAAACATGACAAAAGGAATTGGTTTCAGTAACAGCATCACAAAGGAGACAGCTGGCCCATCCATTCTTCACATCACAAAATCACCCATTCTTCGCATCAAAAACATCACCATTTTGAAACTTCAGCGGCCATTTGGACCTGGAAGAGCTCGGTGGTTCAGCTGGAGGTTGGCTTGAGTCGCCAAGATGCTTTTGGCCACACCCAACATACACTCAGCTCCTTGAATCAGCATTTCCTTTTCTCCGTCAGCATACAATCCTGCCCAGTGTTTCATTAAAGCATAAATGTGACAACATATTTCAATTGGATTTTTAATCAAGATTCTATCAAATATGGCTCTGTTTCTAGCCTTCCAGATAGCCCAGCATATCGTAGCAATTCCCCAAGCATGAAAATTTTCCCCATGAGGGAGCCATTTATCACACCACCCCCAGCTTTGTTCTAAATTGCATGGTATATTGTCAGCCCCAATACTGACAGCAGTTTATCATCCAAATTGTTCTAGCCATAGGACATTGAGAACAGATGGTTAACAGTTTCCACATCAGAACAGAAAACACAGCTGGGATCACCTTGCCAATTTCTCTTCCTCATGTTATCTCTAGTTAGAACAGCATTATTAGATAGCAACCAAAGGAACATTTTAATTTTTTCTAAAATCTTACTTTTCCATATTCTCTTATGGTATACTTCACAATTAGATATACATTGAGCATCATATAAAGACTTCACAGTAAAAAACCCCTTTCTTACCCAACAGCCAACCAATCTTATCATTTTCTTCAGATAAATGAAAATTCAAAACATCAGATCAGATAGTGTCCCATTTTTTTCTCAAGGTTTCATGTAACCATCTTCTAAATGACAAAAGATTATGATTTTTCATAGCTTGCTCCACAGTGATGTTTTTATTTTCACATAGTTCAAAAAGAATAGGACTGAGAATGTACAAAGGTTTATCATATAGCCAAGGATCCCTCCAAAATCTGACTTTATCACCTTTCTCAATGGACACACTTCGACCTTGCAAATAGATGTTTTTAACTTTAAGCATACCAGACCAAATGGGTGAATCATCTAACCTGTGACTGACCTCATGTGTACTTTTCGTTCTCAAGTATTTGTATCTAACTATATGTTGCCATAAACCATCTTCCTTTTCAAGCCGCCACCACCATTTCCATAGCAAACATATGTTCATCTTTCTCAAATCTTTAAGGCCTAAGCCACCTGTTTTCTTACTCTTAGTGATAACCTCCCACTTAACCAGATGATATTTCTTTTTGAGCCCACCACCCTGCCAAAAGAATTTTCTCCTTGTTTTTTTTTCCATCTTTGCAATAGTAGTTTTAGGCAATAAGTATACTGACATGTGGTAAACAGGAGAATTATTCAGGCTACTGCTAATGAGTACAGATCTATCTGCAATAGACAAGGTCCCACCTTTCCAAATATCCAGCTTTTTAATGCCTTTTTTGACTAGAACGTCCCAATCTTTCACTTTTAAACGACTAGGTGAGATAGAAACACCCAGATACTTAATTGGAAAAGGGCTAAGCTGACAATTAAATAAGTCTGCATATTGCTTACCCCAAAAACCATCATCATTAATCATGAAAATTTCACTCTTACTGAAATTTATCTTTAACCCAGCAATCTTTTCAAAGATATACAACAGAAATTTCATATGTGTTGCACTACACAAGTCATTCTTCAAAAACAAAACCGTATCGTCTGCATATTGCAAAACTGCAACCCCATATGGGATGATATGTTAGTTAAGCCTGTTATCAAACCACCAGCCTGAGCTCTAAGAATCATACGAGTCAAACAATCGGCAACGAAATTAAAGAGGGTAGGGGATAGGGGGTCGCACTCACAGTTCCCTAGAAACTACCTTTTTATCCAGCTACACCACCGTTTATGAAAACCT
Source organism: Bothriochloa decipiens (assembly GCA_023333625.1). NCBI lineage: Eukaryota > Viridiplantae > Streptophyta > Magnoliopsida > Poales > Poaceae > Bothriochloa > Bothriochloa decipiens. The sequence goes on from CM041631.1 coordinate 1,610,406, forward strand.
CTTTTTTCCATGCATTCGAATAAAAGTTCTCAATTGACCTCATCATACGCTTTTTTAAAATCAATTTTCAAGATGATTCCAACTTCCCCTCTCCTTTTAGTTTCATGCACAATCTCATGTAAACACATAACTCCATTCAAAATATTCCTATTTTTCATGAACGCTGTTTGGGTACTATGAATTAATTTGGCAGCCACCGGCTCCAATCTTATTGTGTCTTAGTAATCAACTTATACAAGCAATTCAGCAAACAAATTGGTCTGAACCGTTGAATTTTTAGAGCATCTTTGATCTTAGGCAAAAGTGTAATAATACCATAATTTAGTCTACTGATGTCTATGCTATGATCATAAAAATCCTCAAACAACTGAATTATATCAGGTTCCAGATGCTTTATTTTTTTCCATCTGATCTAGAGCAAATCTAATTTCAGTTTCAGAGAAAGGTCTACACAGAACATCATTATCACTATCAGAAACATGAGGTATATTTTCCCAGAAATCAGATCTAACTTAAAATCACATTTTTCAGAAGGTCCGAAAAGGTCAGAATAGTTATCAGATGCCACTTGCAAAAGATTTTCATCTCCCTCAACCAACAAGCCATCGTTCTCTAAAGAAATAATACTATTTTTTCTTTTTCTTCCATTTACAACCTTGTGAAAATAAGAAGTGTTGCTTCCACGTAATAAGAAGTGGATGGATCTCGATGACGGCGTTAATTATAGTCGGCATTTTCAGCTCGGCCTTGCGCACGCCCGTGTGTGTTGTTTGATGGATTATTACGTGCAGCGGCGAACACGTACGTACTGATCGGTGGAGCAACACACACACACACATACTACTGGGAGAGGATGCTAGGAGCTGGGACTGGGAGGTTAGGCGGGCGTGCTGGCCTAACAACGAGTACACTACTAGTAGTAGGTGCTTACGTATTTTGCAGCGCGCGGCCGGACACGTGGCGACGCACCGCATGCAAGGCACCCGGCCGGCCGAATCCCGGCGCCGCTGAGGTCACGCACCCCACTGGTCGACGACGAGACGACCCAACTTGCCGTGACGTGGTGCGTATAGGATGTCAAAGGTAGCTGGAGCTGGCCACTGCCTTCCTGGTTGGACGTACTGAACGGAGGATGAGCTAGCTGTGACACACTACCATACCACATACCAACCGGTCACGTAATTAATTCCAACAAATTACGGAGCGAGAAGCAACGAAACAGCGCATGCGGCTGCTGTTACTAAACGTGTCCACTGTTCACCCAACAGCTGCTTGCCGACTACGTGTAGCTGGCTCTTACTGTGTGCCAAAAGCTAATAAGGAAAAGTCGCGGTGAAGCCAAAGTGCACACCTCGCGGTAGTTTTGCACGCCGCGCATTAGTCTAATCTAGCCGTCGTCCCCTGACCACGACGTGTCTCGCTTGTTGCCTTGTTGGTGACGATGGCTACGTACACTGAACACCGCCGTGCGTAGCGGTCGAGCTAAAAGATAGCAAGGCCGCGAGCTGTTTCGCTTTGGTTTCCTCCTCGGCTCGTCGACACGCTACCCTCTGCTCCATCCGCACACATGCTTCATTTCTGATTTGCCGGCCACTGTCGATCGATGGCCAAACCAATTCGTGTCTCCCCTCAGACCAGAGACGCGTCGTCACGACTCACCCCGCTGCCAAGCAGCTAGCCATTGCTTTTAACACCACAGCTAATTAGCTCACGGTCACGTGTGGTGCAGCACAGTTAGGAGCGGTACACCGTACACATCGTTGTAACGGCGACGACAAGTTGGCAGACACCTGCCACGGCCAGCCAGCAATTATTGGTGGGTCCGGACGGTCCCACCACCTCCTAATTATAGGCGGTTTGATTGAACGGATCCGGTCCAGGATTTTAACCGGTGGAGCCCACCGGCCACGCCCAACCACGGGTAGCAGCGAACGGTGGGCAGGCAGTCCGCGACGGAATATCTCGAGCTCCGGACGGAGATTCCCAGCCAGCCAGTGCGCAGGTGCACGCCATATAAAACCAAGCCGGCCGGCATCTGCCGAGAGAAGAGGCCCGCATTCTCTCTACCTGCCGCAGAGAGACACCGCAGCAGCCGCTCCAGCTCCAGCTCCAGTTCCAGTCCACCACACGGTCCACAGCTCCGCAAACGCATCTGCATCTCCATCTCGGCCTCGACGCAGTTCGTCTGCCGGCCGGTAAATCCATCCGTCTCTGCCTCGTCGCCGTCGTCGTCTGCCGGCCTGCAACACCGGCTTAGATTCATCGATCGATCTTTCTTCCGGTGGCAGCAGCAAGGGAAGGGAAAGGAAGCCAAGAGATCTCGTCCGTCCCGACTGCCGTCTTGTGTCCCGAGTCCTCACCGGATCTGGTACGTAGCGCGCCGTGCTAGTCGTCGATGCTATTTTCAATTTTAGTAACTCGATTTGACTCATCCATGCTCTACGTTTCCGTACGTTTGTTTTATATTTGAATCGAAACCGTTTTGAATTTTATTACTCGACAGACTTACTCGATCCATACTCAGGCTTCTGTACGTTTGTTTAGATTCATAGCAAAAATGATTTTTTTTGACTGAGCGAGCGATTAGTGTATGTGCGTGCGTAGTGATTAAGAGTCTTGTTCGTGGGATGTTTAGTGTTTATTATTATCGTCCACTATAGTTGTTTGTTTAGAACGGTATTTAATTTCTTCGTTTTTTAGTTCTCTCCACGATTAAATATAAGTATCTGATGAGAAATTGAATTCGATGATGCAGTGCGTTTCCCGAAATTTATTAAGGATGCTATGCCACGTCTCCCAAATTTTTTTTTTGTTTCTTCTCAAATTTTTTGATCTTGTGAGAGTGAGAATTTTTGAGATCAGAAATCATTGAGACTACATCTTTTTTCCTAGTCCAGTTTTTAGCATGAGTCAACTCTATCATCCTTTTCTCTTCGAAAGATAAGATTAGACAAATTATTAACGTTAGCTGGACAAACTTGTACATGCATGTCTGTAAAAAATATCTGTTCACTACTTCACTTTCCAATCTCTAGTTGTGCTCGATTTCTTTTTATTAACAATTCATATATATAGTTATGTGAGCTTATGACTGATATATTTTGCTTTCACCTTTTGGCAGCACGGGGTTTTAAACTAGGAGGAGGAAACACCTTAGGGAATGCAGAAAGATGTGCTTGCATGTTGAAGAGCTACCTTGTGAGGGACTTGGCAGGGTAGCACACCATATTCATTCTTTGCCAGGTCTTGATGACCTTGGAGCTCAAGAGTACACACATCTTCTCCTTGTGCTTCCGCACAATGGGGTTCGACGTGGCGGCTCAACCGTCTTCTTAGATCACCATCTTGGGGGAGACGGTTGAAGTCTTCACACTCTTAGCCTCTTTGCTAGTTCATTTTCAGTCAAGGATAAGTAAGTGCCCTTTGTGTGCATAGCATACAACGGCACGATGGCGGAACATAAAGGAAATATTCTCATGCACAAGTATGAGATGGGAAAAGTGCTTGGTCAAGGGACCTTTGCCAAGGTTTACCATGCTCGTAACACCAAGACTTCAGAAAGTGTTGCGATCAAGGTGATTGACAAAGAGAAGGTTATGAAAGTTGGGCTCGTTGATCAAATCAAGCGGGAAATTTCTGTGATGAAGCTTGTGAGACATCCAAATATCGTGCAACTCCATGAGGTCATGGCCACCAAAACGAAAATATATTTTGTGTTGGAGCATGTTAAAGGAGGAGAGCTCTTCACTAAACTGCAGCGAGGAAGGCTCAAGGAAGATGCAGCGAGGAAATACTTCCAACAGTTGATTTGTGCAGTGGACTTCTGTCATAGCAGGGGTGTTTATCATCGTGATCTGAAGCCAGAAAATCTTTTGCTCGATGAGAATAGCAATCTAAAGGTTTCAGATTTTGGTCTAAGCGCACTTGCTGAATGCCAAAGGCAAGACGGTTTGCTCCACACGACCTGTGGCACGCCTGCTTATGTTGCTCCAGAGGTGATTAATAGAAAGGGTTATGATGGTGCAAAGGCTGACATATGGTCTTGTGGGGTTGTCCTCTTTGTGTTATTGGCTGGTTATCTTCCATTCCATGATAAGAACTTGATGGACATGTATAAGAAGATTGGGAAAGCAGAGTTCAAATGCCCGAGTTGGTTTTCTACTGATGTTCGAAAGCTTTTGCTAAGGATTCTTGATCCTAACCCTAGCACAAGGATCTCAATGGAGAAAATTATGGGGAATCCATGGTTTAGGAAGGGCTTAGATACAAAGCTGCCTAGGTATAATTTACAGACTAAGAATGCCCCACAAGTGGATAAGAATGCAGATTTTGATTCATTGAGCACCAACATAACAACAAAGAGCAAGCAACAAGAAGAAAAGAAGCCTACCAACATGAATGCATTTGATATAATATCTCTATCATCTGGTTTGGATCTCTCAGGTTTATTTGAAGAATCTGAAAAGAAGAGAGAATACAAATTCTCATCTACCAACACTGGCTCGACCATCATATCGAAGATTGAAGATATTGCGAAGAATTCACGATTGAAGTTGACAAAAAAGGATGGTGGTTTGTTAAAGATGGAAGCTTCAAAACCTGGAAGGAAAGGGGTGATGGGTATCGATGCTGAAATATTTGAGGTTAGACCAAACTTTCATCTTGTGGAGATAAAGAAGACAAATGGTGACACTGTAGAGTTTCAAAAGGTCATGAACCAAGAAATGAGACCTGCACTTAAGGACATAGTATGGGCTTGGCAAGGTGAGCGATCAAAGCAGCAGCAGCAACAGTTGTGCTAAAACCTACAAGCTAGTGCGACACTTTTAGGCAATTTCCAATCTTTCATGTATTTGTGTAATTCTCACACTTTTATTGTCATTTTTGTTTCCCTTTGTATTACCAACATAAATTTTGTGTTATCTTATAAGGATAAATTTATTTTGATGTCATGTTTATTTTATTATTAAAGTTTGCTTTATGGTTGATTTTTAGCATGATTAAATTCTTGCTTGTTGTGATCTTCAGCATTGGTATAGATGTTATCTTGGATGCATCTAAAAATGTGAGCCTTTTATTTATACAAAGATTTAGTTGTTTGATATATACGGAGTTCACATGGCTTCAAAATAACTGAAAGATTTTTTTCTTCCTACATCATGTGTTGTATGGGCAATAGTATCTCACAAGTTGTAGATAATAAATTTAGATGGTTGAGTTATATGTCTACCAAGTAGATAAAATAAAATACATATTATTAATTGGTAGAGTTTATTTTGCAGTGCAAACACATCTATAAATTTATAGACCAGAAGAGTTAGTGGTTGCTCAATTGTATAGAATCATAGCCGGCAAGTACAACTTTTTTTTTTCAAGTAAATCTTTTTTAATTCAATTATTCTTATCTTACTTCTATGATTGCTTAGCAAACCCATGATTTGGTTGTTGCTTTGCTTTGCTATGTGGGTAGGAGCAGGACACTTCGCCAACCTAACCTGACCTATTTATAATTCTAAACAAAAATGTCTCTATGCCGGACCAGGATGATGTTTGACACAGTATAACATGGAAATGTATTTTATTTCTAGTTTGCTATAATCTTGTATCAACAAAATATAAACTGTTTCTGTTAAACTTCTCACGGTGAAATTTCTATATATGGAATCAAAGGGGTGAATACAGGGGGACAGGAGCTTGGCTGCCAACGTCGGCATTCATTGGTGTACTACTTGTTTTCTTGCGATGATTGCAGATCCCGTTGCTTTCATTTATAGCGGAAGAGAGACGACTAGAGACCGTGGCCGTGCAGGCGAGACTAGCAGGTTTCTTCGGTACCATAGCTACGGATTATGTTTGGTGAACCACTGGCCTACTGTACTGATCATGCTAGGCGTGTGACATAATTCATTACCGTAACGATCCCACGCTAAATTCTTGTGGTTTATTTGCAGGATGTGTGGAGTGGAGAATTTTAGATGTTAAGAGTTTTGGATCGAAAGAGGGTGGCAGCTTAAATGAACACTCATAGTACTACGTATCTATGTAAGCTGCTAGTAACGTGTGATCCGTCGTTTGCAGGTTTTCAGCTTCTCTGCTTCTGACGAGATCACGAGAGTAGTCGGGTTTTGTTTGGTGGAGCTGTGCACTCATCTATACATTACTATAAAAGTTGTCGATATACAATACAATAAAAGTTGTGGATGCTTCAAAAATCGCGCCCCCTCACAGAACACTGTTGCGGGCACAGTAAACGCATTTCCCTTCCTTCCGCCTATCCAGAACACCACTGCCAGCCACGTCAACATACTCCCGAAATTTCCCACGCCCTATCCTACAAGCAGCCGTGGCCTATAAGGGGGAAAAAAATCTCTTCGTCCTTCCGCCTCCTCTCCAGACTCCACAGCCGCGTCGGCACGCCTCGACGCCGCCGCCGTCGCCACATCGGTCCTGGCTGCACAATCCCACAACCTTCCATCGCCGGTCCATCCCCGACCTCCGATGCTGCTCGAAGCCCATGACCTCTCCCCATGTCCCCAGCCCTACCAAGGCCGCGCCTGCATCCGCTGCGCGGCGCGCCACAACCCACCTCCGGCGACGGCACGCTGAGGACGCCGCTGCCGAGGAGTGCCACAGGAACCCGGACCCCGGCCCTGCTGCGACACCTCCCGGCAGCGCGCGCTGCGACGGGCCAACCGTGCGGATCGGCTCCCAGGCAGACCAACAGTGCACAGCATCGTGCTTATCCTCCTCCGATCCTCATGAATGACGCACACCATAGGGTCGACGAATGGCACTACAGAAATTTTGGTTCGCAACCTAATATCTACGGCTGCCAAGGAGTCATTGACGAATTGCCTCCACAGCAATTTTGGTTCACAACCTAATATCTACGGCTGCCAAGGAGTCATAAATGCCCAAAGAAGCAAACAGATAAATGCCCAAAGAAGCAAACAGTGAAAAAAGAAGATACCCTTGCTCTAAAGTTAATTCGATTCTCCAAACAATATTCGGACGTTTTTGGTAATGCTCATGTTACTAAAGATATGACTGTAAAACCTGTATACATTGCAGTTCATGGCCCTCAATTTTCCCTCCCGGAATTGGTTCCATGCTAATTAAGCTTAAGAACGTATTCCTTTCACAGAAAAGAGCTCTGCAAACATGAAAGTTACCATTTTCCTATTTGTACAACCATATAGTGATACACTATGTTCCTGGCCTACTGTGTACCTGCTAGTAAAGCTGATGATACCATGATATGCGTGCCATTATTAGTGGTGTCAATTGCCTAGATAACTTTTGCAGTAACTATATAGGTCTACAAATACAGCTGCTCGATCACTGACGACCCGGTTTGTTTTTTTTGACTTCAGGGGATCAAAATGATCCTCACCTGCATTTATTACACAATTACTCGGCAAGCCGAACGATGCAAGGACATTAAAGTCAATCCTCGTACAAATAGTTCAAAGACGCACAAAGGAGAGAAGAACAGAATTACAACAACACGTACACTGAAACAATCACAACACAACAAATACAACGAGGATAATATAGGCTTAAGCTGAAAGACACCAATCGTCGTCAATTTGCGCTCCTGCCGAACAGCATACTCGCCGATTTCACCGGAGCCTTTGTGCCCTGCACTCCTCGTAGCTACGCCGCTCCGCTGCTGCCGTCCAATTGAGGAGCAAAACTGTGAAATGGGAACGAACAGGGGAATGAGGACTAAGAGCAGCGACGAGCACGCACGCTTCGGATTACCGAACACGACGACCTCTTGTGAAAGTGATGATGCCACCTCCTGCGCATCCGGGCCCACTTGTCGCCGTTCAACGTCATTCATGGGGAGGAATCCGTGAAGGGGAAAGGCGACATCGGTGGAATCTCCACCCGGCATATGATTTATGGCACCATCTAGGAGAGCGCCGACAGAGCAGAGGCATCAGAGGAAGACGCTCATCGAAGCGACGGCAAACAACTAGCAGCGAGGCCAAATTTACCCAGGAGAGGAAATAAGGAGCACGAAGGAGAGGATGGAGAGGACAGCCACAGATGCCACCGTCATGGCCTGAGCAGGTAGCAGCAGCGGAGAGCGGTAGGAGAGTCTTCAACGACGCCTCAAAGGAGGGGTATGACGCTAAATGCGCCATCGTCGCCGGATCGGAGCAAAGCCGGATTTTCGCCTAGACTGCAACGCAAACCAGCAAGCTGAATTTGGCCGGCCACCACTACTAACTGCGACAGGCCACCGCGCGCATACGCGACAAACGAAACCTTCGACGATACCTCCAAGGAGGGATATGATGCAGACTGCGCCACTACCGCCGGCCAACAAGAAGCAGGCCACGTTTTCACCTAGGTTTCGTCAGACGACGCTCCACGGGCGAGTGGCCCCGCCGCCGGCCAGCCCGCGGCCAAACTACGCGCACTGCGTCGCTGCTGGCCCTGCAAGGAAACACAGAGAAGGAACACGAGCACGCTGCCCCACCGCCGGTATGCCCGCGGCCGAACTGCACGCCCCTGCTTTCTCCGCCGCAGGGCCTTCCGGCTGAAGTCCGCGTGCGCCCTCCGCCAGCCTCCTGCCTGCAAGCCCTGCGGCGCGCCCGGTGTGGCCGCGACGCTGGGAGCACCGGGGTTCCGCTGGTCCGGCCAGTCCACGCCGCCCGCGGCCTCCGGCCCTCAGCCACCATGTGCCGCACCGAGGAAGCTTGCCACACGCTGGATCTGGGCCGCCACTGGACGGAGCAGGCAAGCCCTTGTCGCGCGTGGCTCCAGGGGCCGCCCCAGGCCTGCATGCCGGTGATGCCGGGGGAGGGGGCGCTCGCCCGCGCACGCCCTGGAACGCCGCCGGCCTAGCGCCGCTGGGAGCCGTGCCCTGGGCGACCGCGAATTCCCCCGCAGAGGTAGCGCGCGAGGGGCCTAGCCTTGGCCCTAACCGCCGGAGCAAGGGCAGGACGCTGAGTCCATGGCCAAGGGGCACGGAGCGGCGCGCTGCGCCCGGCGCCGGCCCCCGGAGCTCGAAAACGGCGGAGCGCATGGCCCCGACGGCGCCCAGCCGGACTTCCCGCGCACACGCCAGATCCAGGGTCTAGGACACCGGATCTAGTCGCGCCGGCGACCACCATGGCGTCGGATTATTCACCCCGGGGGGGGGGGTGTACAGCTGAGACTTTAACTATGGACTACCATCGTCACGACCCGGTTTGTGAATCCATTTCGATACATATTTTAGTGAGACTCAGATGGAAAGATGGTGTAGCTTAAGTGAACGTAGCAGTGACAGAAACGTTGAATCCACTGTTTTCCACTGGGTGATGTCAATTGTTTGCCACTTCTCTTATATTCTCTATGGGCCTTGGCAGCTCCAATGCCTGTGGCCAAAACTTGTTACGGCTGTCCTTTGGACTTAAGATTCTCTCTTGGTCCAATAATGTCAGCCTGTGCATTTCAGAGTTTTTGGTGTTCCTGTAAAATTATTACCATACGATTTGTTGTTAAATCCATGTGTTCTAAAGAGGCCTGAGATGCGGTGAACCAGTGGGCTAGGGAGTTCGGGATTCTCAGTTTCCTGAAAATGCTTGTTCTCATGCGATGATTGCAGCCTCCGTAGCTTTCAGTTTCAGCTGCAGCCGCCTTGTGCCGGAAGAGTTGGATGGCATGTCTCCATGGCTGTCTAGAGATGAACAATTACGCAGACAGCCAGGCAGCCGAGTGGAACCGTGGAAATTTGTTGTTGGGTCGAGGCGCGCGGGAGCGGGACGACACACGCAAAGGCGCAGGTAGCCCAAGACCATCACATGGGCTTCGCCACTTCCTTTATTCTCCATGGGCCTTCGACGACGAATGATAGTTGACGGGCTTGGCCCATATTTTGTGTTGGGCACCCTGCTGTTTCCTTCCATTTCGGCTTGGCCCGTGTCTGCTGCTTCCTACGATGGGCTGGGCTTAGTTGTGGAAAAACACTGAAGCAGTGAAGCTCCATAACCAAGCTCTTTTTTTAAGCTGGCCACAGCTCACATGAACTATTTCCCTCCAAAAAAAAAAAACATATGAACTATCAATGGAGTCGTTTCACACGCCGATCTTATTGAAAGTATCGCGAAACTGCTAAATTCAGTACGGTTAACTGCCGGTTTCCTATCTTCTCTCTGAACAAATGTGAAGAAATCTCTCTCTCTCTCTCTCTGCAGACCGGAATCGAGATTCCGGCGTATAAATATCTTGAAAAGTTGAAGAAATCCCCATCCCCCCCTCCAGCTTTGCCATGTTCTTTGGTATACAGTGTGCAGCTCAATCAGAATCATCACGTAACTAATATAGGAATATAGCGCAAAGCAACTCGGATGTGGCGGGGAGTCACACTTGCTATAGTGAGGCGGCTCCCGACCGTTGCCCCCCGGCGGGTGCCCCCGCGTCTCCGCCGCCGGCGCTGGTGGCCACCCCGGCCCCGGCGCCCGTCTCCACCCCCGCCTCCGCCTCCGCCTCCACCCTTCCCTCCATCTCCTCCTCCCTAACCTCATCCACCTCCTCTTCTTTGCCGAGTTCCGAGAAGGACTCGCGCGGAGCCATCGACGAGAGACCGCCGCCGGTGGTTACCTGTCCGTCCCCGCCGCTGGGGGGCCCCAGATCTGGCCGCTGTGCCCTTGCCGCGCCCGGATCCGATGGTCTGGCCGCCGTCAAGTGCTCCTTCATTCCAGGGCCCCTCCGTGCCGCCACCGCGGCCATCTCGGTCCCGGCAGCGTCACCGTCGGTGGCCGCATATGTGGCCCGACCTGACGCCGAGGATCCCGCTGCTGCCGCGACGGGGGACGAGACGGCCACCACCACCACCTCCCCGCCCCTCTGCCCCTCTTCCCCCGCTCCGCCAGACACGGATTTGGGGGCAGCTGCTCCTCCCCCGCCGCCGGGGCTGGGCGATGGCGCCGCAGACTCCACAGTTGCTGCAGGGTCAGGGCCTGGGGTGGTCGAGGTGGCGGAGCTGCCTCAATCCGCGCCACCGCCAGCCTCGCCGTGCTCCTCCTTCCTCTCGGCTGCCGCGGCTCCATTTTGGCCATCCTCCGGAGGCCGCCCAAAACAACGGCGCTGGGCGGACGACGACGACGACGAGTCCAGCAACGACCGCCCTTCTAGCTACCTTGAAGTTGCGCATCACCCGGCGAAGGCGGCCACGGCCCCTGCTTGCGCCATGGATCCCTCGGGTCCGGCCTGTGCCGAGGTGGACTCCAATGGGCGGGGGCCGGCCGTAGGTAAAGGAGGGGCAACCGGCCGCGTCCGCAGCTGATGAATGGCCTACTGTGCGGCCTCTGGAGGGTCACGTCCCTACTCGCCAGCGTGTCAGCCGTCGTGGACGGGTCTCCGCCCCCAACGCCGACGGGTGGCGGGAGATTCTTCACCGGCAGTAGCCCACCGCAGGTGCGTCTACCTCCGGTCACACGCAGCCCCAACAAGCTCGGAAGATTCCTGCGGAGCTTCACGGGAGATGCTTCAACTGTCTGTCCTACTCGCATCGAGTAGCGACTTGTCGACAACCTCGGCGTTGTTTGTGATGCCGAGGCCTCCACCACCTTGCCAGGGACTGCAAGCGCTCGAGGCATGCTGCGGCCACCCAGCGCGTGTCTCGGTCGACTTGCGCGGAGGTGGCTGTGCTGGGCACCATGGCGAGTGTTGGCAGACAAAGGCGGAGAAGACTGGCGCCGGGCCAAACCGGCAAAGGGCACCCCCGTTGGTGGGGATGGCTGCGCCGCTTTTGTCGACGATAGGGGTGGCGAACCGGACCCGCTCGTGGTAGCGCAGTGCGAGGACGCAGGGCACCACCTTTGGGTTGACCCAATGTTGGATGAGCTCGCTGCCTCCCTTGTCATGTGGTGATCTCCGGGTGCCGTCGTGCGTGGGTGTTCGTCGCCTCTGGCAGCTGCTCCGGTTGAGGCAACGGGGGCAGATGCCCGATCACCGCCATGGATGATTCGGCTTAGCTTTGTGGAGGCTGAGGCTGAGGCGTCGGAGGAGGCTGCTGTGCCACCCCAGGCCCATGTGGGCATCTTCAACAGCCTAGGAGACGCTGGCGGCGAGGACTTGGCCGTGCAACCTGGCGAGTGCGCCATTGGGGCGGACATCGCCAACTACAACCTAGGGCCATGTCCATCTTCGGATGACGTTGCACCGATGGATGCCACCGTGCCGCTCTCTGTGCAGGCGATGATTGAGGCGGAGGTCTGTCTCCGATCTCTACGCCGCTCATCCGTGCCGGCCCGAAGCTTAGGCGGTCGCGGACGCTGGTCACCGTCCACTCCCTTAGGAGGAGCAGTCACATCGCAGCATGGCCGCGTGCGGCAAATGCAACCGCGCAGGCACAAAGGGTCCTTCTCAAGAAGCTGAGGTACGAAGTTCTTGAGGACGATCCCTACAAGGACATTGAGCAGAAGTTCAAGGCCGTGTTTGGGCCCGACATGTCGGAGTACAAGCAGCAGTGGTTGAACATCCTCCTCAATGGCGGATACGATGTCACAGCCATGGACCTGAACCTGGAGGGTTTGAGAGCAGAGGAGGCCTGAGCGGGAGTTTCTGGGCTCCTTGGTAGATTTTAGTTTCAGTCATGTAGTCGTTCTCGTGGTTTTTTGTAGGGGCAGATTATGGTAACTAGAATATTAACAGGCCTGCTCTATGTTGTATCTTCTCCTGCATAATGAAAAACGCGCAACGATGTGGTCTTGAAAAAAAATATAGGAATATATGTAAGCATTTGATTTGATAAGGTACGTTAGCGCTTCCGTGGATGAATTGAACATGGCAGCATGCAAGGACGTGACCATTATTTTCGGCCACCTAATTGAACAGCGCATGAGGTTTGACTCTGAGCTGTGTGCATTTTTTTTCATGCATGCAAGCAGACAAGTACCGCTACCGTACACCACATTGCCATCGTTCCAAACCAGCCGGCGACACACGACGATAGCTTAACCCAATGATAATACGACTGCAGCGCTATCATGTTCCTATCAGGCAATGAATGTTCAGCTTCAATTTATTTGGTTTGATCGCTCCTCTGACCAGCTTCTTCCAAAACCCAAAATGTAGTTCTCTTGCTTCTGAACCTGCATATACACTGCAGTGTTGGCCTCTCGTTGGCTGCCTGAACTGTCAAAATATAGGGATAATATATAATTACACCCGGATGGATGGAGGTTGTGTATTATGTTCTTTATTTACCAGTTACCACACCATATGTATCATATGCTGTTTGGACTTTGGAGGAAGTACAAATGACCAAACACTAGTGGATGAAGTAAGTCAGCAAATACTGATGGATGGAGATTGGTTCATATTGTTCCTTTATTTACCAGTTACCACCATCATATGTTTATGGACTTTGGAGGAAGTACAAATGAAGCCAAACACTAGTGAATGAAATACTGATGGACTCTGTACATTTGTTTAGTCTGCGTTGTCAACGTTAACAGTTGTTGTTTATTTCCTTTCCTCTTCCTAAAGTTCAGCAGCATGCCTTCCGGACCTGTTCTACCTACTCTTCTTTAAAGTAAAGCGAGCGGTATACTTTTCAATTGAAAAAGGAAATTGAGTGGGACAACAACGCGCGCCTGCTATGCACACCTCAGGAAACCATTTTGTGTTTGATTTGATTTGTATGAAAATGAAACCATATTAATTCAATTGTTGGCCCCATCGCCATCTATTGATCTAATCAGCTAGATCCATTGTTGGCTCCATCAGCGCTCCAATAATTAGACGCACTCATTGTATATTGTTAAGAATGACGTATGAAATATGAAGTAAAACAAAATCAATCACAGCGGAGACACACGATTTAACGTGGAAAACCCCTCCAATGCGAAGGGGAAAAACCATGGGCACCAGCCAGCAACAATCTCACTATCTTAAGAGTTTGGGTTACACGCCTGTGGCGGCTTACAAGAGAATCAAGTCTCTACGAAACCCTAGCAAGGGTATATGTACCGTACCGCGGGGGGGCTCCGCCCCCCCCACCCCCCATGTGTGCACGAGTGCGGCATGATGGGCCGGCTTCAGACTCCGCTACGCTCTGACCCAAGCCTTCGGCGACGGGCCTCCGCTTCGCTCAGTCAGAAGTCCGACCTATATCCTGGAGTGAATTTAGAACAACTCCAACATATATATAGCTCCAAGAGAAATGATAATTCAACAGCCTGTTTTCATCGTCACAAACAAGCCCGAGAAAATAAGGGTCGTGCATTTTCTTTCCTCCCATTTTTTGCCCTTATCTTTTGGACGTACTAATAAACAATGCCCAATCATGGCTCAGGTTAGCTGACGAGTTACATCACTTTTCCCACACCCCACATGGACCACATCATCACCGCAACTATTTATCAGCTGTTCACGAACAGCTTATATATGCTGCCACTATACATGACATGTGACCATGCTATCAGACTATCAGTACACCAGGAATAATCAGCATTTCGATCGGTGCTCTGATATAATTTTGCCCCGGCCGTCGTGTATCGTCATGAGAGGTGAGGTGGCATTTCAGATTGGTAAGGACTAATGGCTATAGGACAGAACAATATAATGCAGCTGCAAGCATCGGAGTTGGGACTTGGGAGGGAGAGGGACCCGTGTGAAGTTTATATTGCAGACGGTAGGGCAGCGTCTAAACGATGTTCAGTAGTACTGAATACTGATGGCTAGCCGGTACACATCCATGTCCTGTTCTAGAGATCGCTAGCAGTTTATATATGTTGGATGGATGTTACATGAAAGAGATCGACGCTGTCTTTTTAGTGTCTGTCTTTACATTGCACAGTTACCGTAGTCCTGACTCTTAGTGCATTATGAATGGTCGATGTCGGCCAGATACAAATGTTACAACCATGTCTGTGTGGTCAGCGGATCGCCTCCCGGCCGGCCGGGCTGCATGCAGCTCAACCACAGAATCATCAATTCGGTAAGCTTCCGTCGACCACAGCCTACAGAGACATGTATGTACGTGATGATATGAGCTAACATGGGTGTGCTTGAGAAAACTTTGTTGGCAGGTAGTAGGGAGTAATACGTACTCTGCCCACATTATCATTATCATTCAACATTCAACGGGCCGGGGTTAGTTGGTGACAGCTTATATAAGTAGATGCATGTCGTGATAACAACGAAAGTGCACGATATGGAGTATACGGCAGCAAAACTATCTGCAGATCTCCGGTCGTACGTTTCACGTTTGGACACGACACAAGTACGGCACCCGTCACGTCATGTTTAATTCCACCGTTGTTTCGTTGACAACTTGTAATCTTCATCTTCATTGGTGTCTTTCCTTGATCCTTATCAATACCAAATCATCCTTCAAACAGAAATGTCTTGCAATACCAAATTACCAACTATTGTTTGGATGTAACTAGAATTGACACATTTCTCTACTTTCTCCACTGCACCTCATGATCCAATCTTCATGTAATGATAGTAGCCGTACCTCCAGAGATGGAAAGGACAGGATTCCTGAAGGAGAGGAATAGAGGATCCTGTCGAAGCTTGTTAGCGTTGCACAACAGTCGCACCTGTAGAGCTAGGACGAATACAAATCTAGGAAGGAAAGAATTCCAGAAGGAGATAATACCAACGGAGCTAGAGAAGAAACTCCTACCAGAGCTTGAGTAGAGCTGCCCTGGCAGAGCTAGGGAAGGAGCTCTCCTATCGGAGATGGCCGGGGAAAGAGCCTATTGGTCCTAATATAGACATGGTCATGTCACAGAGGTAGTTTAGGGTTTAAGGTTTAGCCTCACGCACATAGAGGGTTGGGGCCAACTAGCAACAGTGGTGTTGGGGGCTCGCATGAAGAGGGAGGCATCAATGGTTAAGGGTGAGGGGGTTGTCAGGGGTTGGCACGCGAGCAAAGAGGAAGTCATCGAGGTTAGCAAAGTTCAGGAGAGTGATGGGTGAAGGATACACACGGATCATGGGCCATTGAGGGAGGCCATCAATGAGGGAGGCGACACGGGATGCTACCACACATACCATGAACGAGGTGATAGAGGGGAATGCGTGGAGAGGGAGGCAATTCTTAGGTGTTGATCACTTAATTTCACTCAATACAAAGCGGCGACTTTCTATATTGGCGTAGACCCCTTCTAGTTGAATGTCAACTGAGGCATTGGTGTTGTAATTCCAAACATCAAATCCTTGGAGAAACAACAAAATTTGTGTCAAATTTACGCTTTAATAACTGCATCTAAACATGGTATATATTTATATTTAAATACATATATTAACCTAAAGCTATAAGGATTTCCACCTTCCACCCGCCCCTTTCAAGCTTCGGCTCTGTTTGGCTGGTAGAAAAGCCGACAAAATTTGACAGATTCAATAGTGATTTGTAAGAGGAAATAAGCCGAAATATGCCGAAACATGTCGAAATCTACCGGCTTCAAGCTCTCAGCCAAGATGTGTTGGCGCCCGCCCCTTCAAGCTCTCAGCTAGTGCCAACCGCCATCATCTTGTTTCTTATCTACGTATCCCATATGTAATCCAAAAATCTTGGTTGCCAAATTGCCTAAGCTTTTCCCACACCAATAGCTTTTAGAAAGCCAAAGCCAAACGCAACACTAAAGCTAAAACTCAAACAAATTAACCCTAAATATAATGGATCATGAAAAGAACTAATGGACTCTAATCATCAATAGCCCTTATATCAGTGCATTGATAATTGCTGCTTGAACGCCGTTTGTTTCGTCAACATTGGCAACTATATACGAAATTTTCAGCTAGCCTCGGACTTGTTCTTCTTCTTCAACTTAAGTGAATAGGGCGTGGTATACTCTATTCTGAAAACTGAAGCGAGCGAGGGAGTAGTACATTGGACGAAACGTTATAAACGACTCCTTTGCACGTCTCCAGCTGACCATTGGTTTGCCCATCACCATCATCATCAGTTGAAAGTATATAATCAAATCCACATGCTAGTTCCAACACACACACATGACTCAACTCAATAGTTTTTTTTTTTTGAAAATTGACTCAACTCAATAGTTTGTTTACCACTAATATCTAGATCGCTTGGAAAAGTAAAGGGCCTAGTAGTTTGTTTTCAATCCGAATCTGATCATCTTTAGTTTTTTTTGTTGAGATTATTAAGCAATTCAGATAAAAAAGCTTATTAAACAATTAATTGTCCTATATCATGGCACGGCATTTTTTTTTTGTTTCATTTCTGAAGCCGCGAGCAAACATGCCAAGAGAAAAAGTTCGAAAAAAAAAGGAATCCCGGTTGCATGCGTCAGCACTCAGCAGCATCGATCACATTTCGTCGCCACATCTTTTCTACCAGTACGGCAGTACAGTGCCGCATTGCACAATGCACAGCTCTTTGCACGTCTCAGCTGACCATTGGTTTGCCCATCACCATCATATTAGTTGAAACTTGAAAGTATAATAATCAAATCCACACGCTAGTTCCAAGACAATTCAATAGTTTGTTTACCACTAATAACTAGTAGTACTAGTTTGCTTGGAAAATTAAAGAAGGGACTAGCTAGCTACTAATATGTTTTTAATCCCATTTAATTTGATCGTCGCTAGATTAAACATTGTCCTATATCACGGCTAAGGGTTTTTTTTTCCCCCTGAAGCCGGCCGCATCCATCCAAAGAAACAAACCAAGAGAAAAGGGGAAAATGCCAAAAGGAATCCCGGCTGCGTCAGTAGCATCGATCACACTTCATCACCACAACTTTTCTATCAGTTGTTCATGTGACTTGTGACCAACCTGGCTACCTTGCCTTGTGACACCATCTTATTCTGTATATATCACACAAATAATTGAACAAGGAACACGTACGACGAATGGACACTGCCATCTTCAACTGGTCCTCATATATTTTTGGCCCTTCCATCCTGATGAGAGGTGAGGTGGCATATTGATAAGGACTAAAGGCTATATATGACCACAATAATGCAGCTGCAGGGCACCAAGCATGTGTGTTGTGACTTGTGAGGGAGGCACACACCCGTGAAGGTTGTTGCACTGTACCATCTAAAGCAGTGTTCAGTATACTGCTGCCGGCCAACCGGCCCATTGTTTCGTGTCCAGTTCTAGTGACCATGGCTGCTAGCTACTGTAGTAGTTTTCCCTTCGTGTCCAGCGATGAATGGCTCTGCACCTCAGGTCCTAGCGTTCTGTTCTGCCTTCTCGCCCAGATGTCACTCTCTATGTCATGTTCATGTTCCTGTCCCTGTTCAGCTGAATTGAACTTGTCTACTACTGCGTGTGTGGCTCTGACTGGGACACTCGCTAGCTGGTTCTTGTGCGAGGCTGCGGGCAGTTGGATGAAATAAACCTGGCCACGAAATTGAACACCCGGTGAACGTATGTGTACGTTTGATCCATGAACCATCAATGCAGGGACCAAGCAGCTAGTACTAGCGTGCATTATTGATGAAGTGTAAGTTGTCCTGGACCGCTTCGAGAATAATTATGAGGTCGATGGCTGAGGTTAACGTACATGTAATCCATCCGATCCATAGCTATCCGTCCAAGGAATCCACAGTTTGGTTTCTCTCGATCCGTTGTTATGCGTGGCTACGGCTGCCTGTACGTCAATCTCGATCGATCTTGTTTATCCATCGAGTCGGAGCACAACACCTCTGTCGATCTTGACCGCGAGATCGTCAAGAGTGGTGTGATAGAAACAATGGGAAAAGCGCTGCACTTTTTCAACATGCCATCGCTACCTGCCTGTCTCGATGGACCATGAAGAAGGCTAGCTGTTATCCAGATCGACTGCGCGGGTGGTGCAGTGCAATAGAGCTGTCCCGTTTGAACTTGTCATAGCTCGGCCATCGCGGTCATTCCCGGCGGCAGTACAGTGCACCAGGCCGCACGCAGCCGCCGGCGCTGCCGCCGTCGTCTATTGTCCCGACGTATACGTGCTAATGTATACGTGCGTCGCGCATCTTCCACGTTAGAGACGACGACGCAAACTGGCGACGGCCGCGCTGCCTCCGCCGCTGCTTTTTTGGCTCGTCGCACCCGGGCCGGGTCCCCGTCTGCTCGTCCAAGGACGGGCTGGCCGGGGCACATTTGGTGCTCAATCAGACATTCAAACGCACAGGCTAGGTCATCAGCCAGCTGCATCGTCCGTCCGAAAATAGCTGTCACAACATCGCAAGGATTTGCTTGACGAGCTTCCCAAATAAACACGATTGGGTTTCTCATGCTTGAAGACGTGGCGTACACGTTCGATCAGGCATTAATTCGGTGATGTACTCGAACTCGTATCCTTCTCTCGTACCTCCGCGTATCCCTATCAAAGTATCATGTACCGTAAACATGTTTGTTACAACACGAAATTGGTTAGTTATGGACATCTTTTCAGATCGCTAATGTTGGCACGGACCCTTTTCGAAACCCCCTATGAATAAATTCGCACCCGACTTTCGTAAACTTGCTCCGAACTTGACGAGTTGCTTAAGATATGCATTAATTGCTAATAATATCTTTTTCATAAAAAAATGCTAATAATATCTGCTTGCTATAGCTATGTTCTTGGTGAATCCGGGGAGTTGAGACAGCCTTCACGCACTTGCATTGGGCAGCCGGCCGCCCTGCCTTTGGCTGGTGCCTGGTGTCATGTTGTTTACAGTTGTTACACGTCGTCGTACACCTGATGAAAACGACGGAAATTGTTTTACCACGCCACGCACCATTTTTTGTACTTTGCAATGCATCGGAGGAGAAGGCGAATTGAAGCCAAACAAGGGTTACGTTTTGTAGAGTAGTGAAATGAATTCATATACAAAGCCAAATAATTGCTCGATGAAACACCGTTTTGTTTTGTCAGCATTGACAGCTTTAATAATTTGTACATTTTTTTAACACACTATGAAGGCACTACCGATGCCGATGCTCACCAGGATACACACACACATACTTCACCTTGGAAAGACGATCTTAAGATTGACGTAGTTATAATAAACATCTCTATTGTCTATAACTTAAATAATAGCATCATTAAATAAATTCTAGTGTGGAAAATAAAAACATCGACGACTCGACGTCAAGGTACACACGAAGTAAGGCATGGTGATATATATGCTTTATTTATTTTGATTTGATTTGAAACGGAAGCGAGCGAGTATATCGGACAGAACGTTGTGTTATAGTGATAAAAAAGAAAAAAAAACTTTGTGTTATAACGATACGCCGGCTTTGCACGTCTCGGTTGACCATTTGTTTGTCCGTCTCCGTCAGCTCAAGTCATCAAGCTCCAATCAAACGCATTCATTAGTCCCAAGAAATGGCGATTCAATACTAGCTAGTTTGTTTGCCACTAACCAGTAGTACAGTTTTGCAACCATTTTAAGCCTCTTTTTGGTGTATTCGCGATGATAAATTTGGAGCCCTGTCGTGTCTTCTGGACTGAGTTAACATTGGCAAATCATGCTTCAGGATTTCTTTTCGGTTTTATATAGAGAAAGAAATGGCTGTGTGTGCTAGCTGGCGATCGAGTCGGTAGTACATCTCTGCCACATGGTCCACATGGCCTCAGGTATATATTGCGCTTTATCATCCAACTACTAGGTCAGGCACTGAATTTCTGAAGTATCCATCCAAAAACAAACCATACCAAGGACTCAAGGAATCCCGGGCCGCGTCAGCAGCATCGTCGATCACTTCATCACCGTATATACATGCGTACATATGTGCATGTGATGCTCATAAGTCTTGGCTCCGTCGTCGTCTATCTACAATCATGAGAGGTGAGGTGGCAGATTGATGATAAGGACTAGTGGTTATAGAAGGGCACAATAATGCACGTACTGGAGCTGTTGGAGAGGAGAGGAGGCACCCGTGAAGGTTGGTTGTTGCAGTGCTACACACAGCATCTAAAGCAATGTCCAGTAATAGTCCACTTGGGTACTATCTACTGATCGATCGATGCCAAGCCCAGCCGGCCCATTAAATTAAGGGGAAAAAAACGTCTGAAGAATTGCTTGCCGTAGCGCTACGAACGAATGGCAACGAGCGTTCTCGCCCCATGTGACTCCCTCTGTGTCATGTTCAGCTGAATCTTTGGGTGTGCAGTAATAATAGTGTACGTATAGTACGTGTGGTGACTGGGACACTGGTTTTTGGACGCGTACTGTACGTTAAGGATCGGTGCAGCCTGGCAGCCTGCACGAAACGTCGAAACCTGGCCGGTCCCTCTCCTTGGCCGTCTCGTCTGGTCCACTCCATCCGTCGGTCCATGGGCGATCTGGACTGTAACTTACCGAAGGTAAGTCATAGGTGACTTACCACCACCTATCCAGTGCTGTCCATACTTGATCCAATGGCTAATAAGAGAAGCTGCTTCTTCGGTTTAAATATGAGAGTCCGGTTGTAGTTTTGGCCTAAATATGACCCAGCTAGCAATTACGTGCTTAGTGCATATATGCCCTCTCACTATTTTACATGCTGGCTGTAGAATAAATAAACACACAAGCATTATGCACTGTGCACTTAATAAATATTTTCAATTTCAATAGTTACATGTTCCAAATAACCCATATAAAGTCCACCAAAAGACACCACCACCATATCAATATATATATATATATATAATATATAATATAAGTATGTAAAATTAGCCATTGTTAGGGCTAGAAACAAAATAATCTTCACCAAAAGCCATCCGTCAGCAGCACATGTGTTATACTAGTTTGCCAAAAGAATAAAATATCCTTCCATGCAGTATTAGCCTAAAGATGATCTGAAATAGACATATAGTCAATTGTGCTTGTACCCTAGAAATACAAAGGGAAGAGTTCAATAGGGAAAATAATTAATGGTCAATTGTACACAATTAAACAAGAGAGCTACTACTACCATTGTCAAATCTGTTAAGCTACGGAAGACAAAGGTATTATGGTTGTTTCGAGCATTATCCATGGTTTGTTGAGTTTGTACACCACCAGCACTCTCTTCATGCTGCATTAAGCATTCAAATCTTGTTTGTTAGCAAGTAGTAAATACTTATAATATATTACAAGGGTTTTCAGCAATGTACATTAGATTCATCTAGTATATTCTTTTTGAATTTTCGAGTCTTGTCGAGCCAACTTCTATGTCGCTTTGAATTTCTTGGTTGAATGTCTTTTTTTTAAGCGTGCAGCAGTAAGCATGTCTTCATCTTGTTGAATATTAGGCTGGACATTGTGTGAATCAGACAAAATGCTTGTAGATGCACTGATTTTGTCCTTCAGTTGATCACTAAGACAGTCAAGTGCATTATCTACTAGAAAGCAACACTCTATTGAGCTTGCAATCTGTTGTGCCAAGTTATGAAATTTATAAGACATGCACTTGTACCGGAGCATAGCATCTAGCTTTGGATTTTCAATGATGCTTCTTCTTTTATCATCTCGTATGGTTTCCATACCTTGCTTTTTTTGTCCAACGCTTCAGAATGTAATGGTCGGGCAATAACTTGATATTCATCAAGTCAAGAACTTTCAAAGCATGTCCACACAAAACACCAGTCCTCGTAAATTGCTCACAATTGCATGAAGCTGTTTGCTTCTGAGGATCACCAACAACTATGCGCTCTTGTTCAGAACTTAAATCACCATTAGACCTCATAATCGAAACAGCATACTTGTTATTTTCATCCAATGCTCTAGTGCATGCTGCCATGGATCTCTCATATTCAGCTTGAAAAGTTTCAAATATTTGGGGGCTGTAAAGTTCGCTTGCTTGCACTAGCATAGGTGTCCTCATTCTTATTCTAGGAAGTTTTTTCCTAGCATCAAATTCTTCTTCAAGTTTCTTATTTCTTTTTCCTTGCACCGCTCTTTCAAAATGCTTTAAAAACCGAATGATGTCAAAATTTGATTTCAAATGGTCTTTCAAGTCACTGTTGAAACTCTACTTAATTGTGTGCTTCTCATACCCAGAGTTAACATCTCTCATGTAATATTCAACCCATTTTTTCTTAAACTTGTAGATGCTATCAAGCCATGACACCCTCTTATTGTCAACCTTACTCCTCATGCTATTAAATACTTCTTCAAAGGTTGTCTTTGAAAGTCCCTAGTTTGGTTTTGGGTAATTAATGAAACCTAAGGACTAACCTTGTTTCTAAGTGGATGATTTAGAGAAAGGTAGTCCATGCCAAGTAGAGCTCAATGTTGAGGCATGACATGAAGTCATGCAACCTAAGCATGGTGAAGATCAAGATGGGCTTGGCTCGATGGATCGGTTGGAAGTGTGAAGGGCAAGTTGAGGCTTCGAAGCGAAGGACCGTGCAACGGTGAAGCTTGGGCATGACTTGGCGCCGATAGACCGACCAACGGTGAAGAGCAAGTAATATCAAGATCGATGGACCAAGACCGTTGCATGATGACATGGAGTGTCACGTATCATGTAAAGGCTTGACGGTTGAAGGATCGACAAAATGGGCTCAAGGCAAAGGTATAACCTATAGGGCCATTTGTTTTTTACACTCAAGACACCATAGAGGGTGTGAGTGGTTTAGGATCGATAGCCGAACTATGAAGAGGGGAAATCTTCGGTAATTCGGTTCATGAGTGCCACTAGGTCCATCATTTCATGTGATTGCATTTAGGATCTAGTGCGCGATGAAAGTCCTTTGAAAATGCTTTGAAAAAATGCTAACACACATGCACATGGAGATGTCACTTGGTGGTGTTAGCACATTTGCAAAGGTGACGGTATGATTGTAAGGTTGAGTTGGGTTTGGTAACCACTCATCCACCCCCCGAGCTTGCGAGGGGGGATTCGGTGGCTTCGGGAAAATGAGAGAGATATTTTCTATTGCGCCGGATGCAAATTCGTTGGAGAAAAAAGGGCGTCATCGCGGGATTGAGAATGCTCATATTCTAAGCATCGGACGCTGAGCGCCGGACGCTGGCCCAGCGTCCGGACGCTACACAGAGAGTACCGGTTGAGAGACAGAGCGCCGGACGCTGCGCCGGACGCTTGCGCCGGACGCCGGCTCGGCACTGTTCAGCGTCCGACGCTCGTGAGAAATGAAGGCCGAGGTTTCAGCGCGTGTGAAGCGCCGGACGCCAGGGTGTGCGTCCGGACGCTACTCAGAGAGGGTCGCAGAGCAGTTGGTGTCGCCGGACGCTGGTACCGCCGGACGCCGAGGGGTACCGCCGGACGCTGACGTGTCGTGGGAGTCGACCGTTGGAGGCTGAGCGGCAGAGGCGCCGGACTAGCGGCAGATGCGTCCGGCGTGTGTAATCGAGCCGCCCAAGGGGCAACGGCTAGTTTCAAAGGATGGGGTTATAAATAGAAGGTGGCCGGCCCTTGTGGAGGTCTCTTGGCTTTTTTAACACTCTTGTGCATCCTTTGAGCTAAAGCTTCTCCCTCCTACTCATCTCTCTTGCTTGATTGTTAATCTAGAGTGAGATTGAGTGATTCGAAGTGCATTGCATGAGTTGATTCATCTAGTGGCACTTGCGAGTCGTTTGGCCGGTGATTTCTTGTTACTCTTGGAGAGTACCGCTCCTAGCCGGCTTGGAGGTTGTTTGGAAGCGTTGGGAAGAGTTGGTGATTGTTCTTGCCCACCTCCGGTGATTGATTTGTAAGAGGTTCTTGTGCTTGTCCTCGGTGGAGTGCCAAAAGCAACTCTAGTGGAATGCGCGTGTCATTGAGTTACCACGCTTGAGAGTGGTGTCTTGTGGTTCCCTTGCGGGGGAGTGCCTTGCGGGGCAGGTGACTTGAGGGTCACACCGAGGATCCATCTAGGTGTTGGTCAACACAACCGGTGACGTAGCTTGTCGGTGCACAAGTGAACACCGGGTGAACAAAAATAATTGTGTTATCTTCTTGTTCCCGGTGATTGGTCTTCATATTGTGATTGTTGTCATATTGCATTGATTACATATCATCTTGGTGATTGGCAACATCTTCTCTCCACCATCGGTATAAGAATCACCTCTCTACCTTGCATTACTTTCTAGCACTTATCTTGTGTAGCTTGTTTTAGAATAGTTGTTCTTGCTAGCTCTATAGATTAGAAAGTAGTGACATAGCCCTTGAGTGACATAGAGATTATACTTATACTAGATTTGTCAATAGGAGGCTTGCTCACCTTGTAGGCTAGGCAAAACCGCGGTTACGCCATTTGTTATACTAATCAAGTTTTGTCTAGTGGTTTGTAGAATTTTAATAGGCTATTCACCCCCCCTCTAGCCATCTAGGACCTTACAGTCTTGTCCTCAATACCATATATACAAGTACTAAAATCTCTCAAAATATGTGATTCTTCATCTTCATCTTCATCTTTTTTCTTATCTTTTTTCTTATTGCATAAGTGCTTGACAGCATTTTGCATTATGTGATGAGTGCATAGTCCATGCCAAGCTTCTGTGAATACCTCCTTACAAGCATTTCCCATTGCAATGTCTTGGTCAGTAAATATAGCTCCAGGTTATTTCCCATTGTGTGCCGCTAGAAAAGCTTTAAATAACCATGTAAAAGATGCACATGTTTCATCAAATAGAAGAGAAGCTCCAAAAATAACAATCTCTCTAAATTGATTGAATCCAACAAAAACACCAAAAGGCATGTACTCTTTGTTTGTGCCAAAAGTAGTGTCAAAAGTCACCACATCACCAAAGTGAGCATAATCAATTATCATCTTGGCATCAGCCCAGAAAATATTAGTTATATGTTCTTCCACATCTAATTGTAGAGCATAGTGGAAAGAATGGTTCTCAGAGATCTTGTCTTGAAAATGCTTCAACATGCTTCCTGCCTGACCATATGCCAACATGTAGAGCATAGTGGAAAGAAGTAATTTTTTTTATCACGACAAGTGTAGCTGAGATTCATTGGTCCTCCAACTTGGCGACTAGCCAACCCATGTGCAGCTTTCGGCTGCCTCAACTTCAAAGCTTGCACTTCTGAAATCTTTCTTTGTGATAGCATCAAGTGATAGGTTTGTGGCAAGTGAAGAACATGATTGTGCACAACAATTAGATTAAGCACTTCATAGTTCCCAGAAACTTGATCTAATGTAAGAGTCATACGAACTGGACAACCTGTTCTGGTTTCTGCTCGAGGATTTTTTGTGATGTGATCTCTCTTGTCTCGCGCTCGAAAACCCTCCTTGGCACACACATATCTACATGAGGTTACCTTCCCATCAGACTTACTTTCATTTGTGTACTTTTTTCTAACCTCAAAACCTGCACGACCTCCATAGTTCACCCAAAATGACCAAGCATCATCTATGTTTCCAAATTTCTGACCAACCTGAGGCACCCAGCTAGGACTCACATTCTCTCTGTACATAAAAAATGCATTCTCATTGCTCACATCTGAGTACAAACAATACAAATAATTAGAATTGGAATGGGAACATAACTTACTTGTTGGATTGTGCTTCTGCCATTGAATCTGAACTGGATTTTTAATACAAGACCACTATCAATCTGCAGCGACGGGAAAGGATTTAGGCCAACAGCATGACGCGGACTAAAGCCGACTGAAGTTGAACGCGCGAAAACAGGCATACCTAGGCACGCAACGGCGTCAGCGTGAGCGAAGATAGGTAGCCGGCGGCGTAGATGTGGGCGGAGGGTGGCGATGGCTCAAACGCAAGAAGAAAAGCTCGACAACAGTCGAGCGGCGGAGCTAGCAGGCGGTGGCACGGATACGGGCGAAGCTGACAGCCAGTAGAAGATGTGTCGACGGGTCGCGACTTGGGCGGCGTCGGCGCAGACGACCCGACCGCGGCGGCGGTCGCTCCCGCCCAAATCTCGTGCGCCGTCCCGCGTCTCCGCGCCAATATTTCCCCCGGCGGCGGCAGCAGCAAGACCGCGTCTTTCGCTACGATATCCCCCCGTGCGGCCATATTGGGCCAGAATGACCGGTGGACCGGTGGTGGGCTTTGCTATTCAATGTGAAAAGTTGCTTTCTCCCGTTGGATGTGAAACGGAGGGTATGGGAGATAGGAGAAGTCACCCGTGACTTAGCCTTCGTGAAGTCAGAGAATCTCAATCGATGGGACCGGCACTGCTGACAACCTTACATTATTGATCAAGTGTACGCACACCGAGTGTGGTACTACTACGCCGTTGCCCACATCTTCTCTAATCGTCCAAGAAGAGCCCCGTCGATCTCGCTCGATCCATTGTTATCCCTGCTGATGTCGAGGCTAGCTGGCAGAAAGAGCAAGCTACAGCGGGCTCTATGGCCGGCTGCTCTGCGCATCGTTTCCTGTTGGCCGAGCGGCGGTCAGGTCAGAACGCCAAGACCGCCTCGTCCTGATCATCTGTATCTGGGCCCCGACGACTGCGAAATCGCTACTGAAAGCAACACGACATCTAGTGGGAGGAGGACTTCATTAACGACGCTGCGCTTTTTCAACCTGCCCGTCGCGGCCCCCGTGGCTCCGTCTGTCCGTCTGTCGTGCGGGTCGCCTGTCCCGTGTGAACTCGCTTCGTGTGTTCTAGCCGGCCGGCGATCGCGGTCAGGCCCGGCGTGCACGGCACCACCGCGGCCGGCATCCTATCGGTCCCGCGCGCGGACCACACACAGCGAAGGCTAGCTATCGACGCGTGTCCCAGTCCTGTTCCGGTGCCAGCTTAGACGGGACGGGGACCCGAAGCAGCGCGGCCGCGCTGCTGCCGCCTGCCTGCCCGCATCGGCCTGCCCAGTGGCCAGCGGAGTCGTCCGAGGACGGGCGCTGGGGCAGGCTGCGTCGTCGTCGTCGTCGGTCAGGCAAGCCTCCTTCTTCATTATCCATTGTACTACTGGATCGCAATGGCATTGGGATCGGCATCCAACGAACACATGGCTGGGCTCAGGCAGTGACGAAGCCGTACTCTACTAGTACGCTGCACAACCACCAAGCGTGGTACGATCGGTACGAGCCTGAAAGTGAAAGGCCCCCGCCCATGCTCATGATTGACGACCAGACAGATGATCAATCGGCCAAGTGGCCAGGTCTTGTTTAGACGTCTGAATTGGGCTTTTAGTTTTAGTATTTGATATTATGTAAAAAAAGATTTTTCATCACATAAAAATACTGGCACATGTATAAAGTATTAAATGTAGATAAAATTAAAATCTAATTACACAGTTTAGTTGTAATTTACGAGACGAATATTTTAAGCCTAATTAATAAAAATTTGGATAATTTTTATCAAATACAAATAAAATGCTACAGGATTTCTGCTATATAAATTTTGGTCCCAGTTTAGAGAACTAAACAAGTCCCAAGTCTCACACACAGCTGATCCTAATCCTACCCTATACGGCTGCACTGGCTACATGCCCCAGCTACGAATGGCAGCCTGCGTAGTGTACACCCTCTCCTCCTGTATCCTGTTGCTGTTGCCCATACCAGGAGTGGTCGAATTTGTATTTGTGTAGTAGAAACGGGAATATGCGACGGCATATTGGCATCCGGTGCCGGTACCAGGCAAAATGGCAATGGCAAGGCGACGAGCGGACGAACAAGGCGTGTTTCCCTTTCCCGAGAACAAGCTTTTAGCAGCAGCAACCAACAACGGACCAACCGACGCATGAATGTTCGGTGGAGGGGGCTGGCTGGCGACGCTCCGCTCTGCTCGTGTACGGCCGGAACCTAACCTCCGGTGCACGGAGGAGAGGAAGGCAGGAAGCTGTTGGGAAGCCGGAACCTAACCTCCGGTGCCGTGTTTGGTGGTGGTAGGCCTGAACCTCCGGCAAGGCAGAAGCACAGGGCACACCGCGCGCGCGGGCACCAGCAGAGGCGGCAGATCTGCCGATGATAGGCAGGCTGGCTGATACGATACGATCCGGCAGGGCTGTGGGCGTTCGTTTCATCCGCGGCTGTCCATTTGTCTTCTCCACCAGCAATCTATCCATCCGGTGCCGGCTGGAGCCATGTGCTTTCCAGTATATGCCACCAAGGCACGGACGGACGCCTGCTGCTCTGCTTGTTCCTCTGTTTATCCGGCAACTTGTGCGTCTTTTTAATTCACACATGGTTTGCAGCTGACATTGCATTGCAAGTTGCTCCTGCCATGCTCCCTCGTGCTAAAAAGAGAAAACGTGTCGATCACACTTTTTTAATTTTAATTATATTTATATAAAATACGTGTAATATTTATATCTCGAAATAAATTTATTAAAAAATTAGACTTAAAAATCTTTCTGATAATACTAATTATTTAACATAAATATTTATATATTTTAATATATAATTATTGATAGTTTAAAAACATTCACTTCTGGCAAAACAAGAATGGTCTATTTTGGTTACGGAGAATTGGAGAGACGATTTCACGGCTACGTACACAGCACTAGTTCTCGACTGTGTTGCCCAACGAACAGAGGATTCATGCAAGCGTCAATCCAAAGCATCGTCAGTCGCAAGCGTGCACCTGAGTTGAATCTCACAAATCAAAGGATTCTTCTTTTGTCTCAACATCGCAGGGATTTTTTTTAGGAAACATCGGAGGGATTCTTCTTCTTCCTTCCTGCTTTGATGCATAACATGGAGTATTTTACAGATGATCCACAGCAGGCAAAGAACAAGGCATCAAAAGAACCAACAAAAGAATACACGTCTTAGAACGCGGCGGCGGACACGCACGGCTTCACCTCCTCAGCAGCTCAGCGCCGGGGGCTTCACGGCCGGCTCCAGCATCTCGGTCCAGAACAGCGCGGCGTCGGCGCCGTCGCCCTTCACCACCTCCACCACGGACACGGCGTCCGCGAGCCTAAAGACACTAACTTTGGCCATCACGCCGCCGCCGCCCTCCTCGTCCTCCACGTACACGGCGGTGGCCCTCTTCCCGTCCCTCCGCACGCGGTACCCTCCTTTCCTCCCGGCCGCCTCCAAACGGGCAAGCACGGCGGCGGCGGGCTCGGCCACGAAAACCCGTTCCTTGCCTCCTCGCCCGGTGCCGACGAACAACGCCGACAGGTCGGAGCCCGGGGAGAAGCTGAGGATGTCGAACGCAGTCGGCTCCCTGTCCACCTCGTCCGCCTTGGACTCCGCTGGCCCGAACCACCCCTCCACTTCCTCCTCACAACCGCCGTGCATCAGGCGGCCGAGCTCCTCGTCGCTGGCGCCGTGGCGGAACCACGGGTGCGCGACGATGCCGTCGGCGTCAATGCGCTTCGCCGGGTCCGGGTCCAGCACGCGGCGCAGCAGGTCGCGGAGTGCCGGCGAGAACCACGCGGGGCACCGGAACCGGCCCGCGTAGATCTTGCGGTACATGTTCACGAGGCTCGCGTCGTTGAAGGGGAGGTACCCCGCCGCCAGCACGAATAGCACCACGCCGCAGGACCAGATGTCCACCTTGGCCGGCTCGTACCCCTTCCGCGACAGGATCTCCGGGGCCACGTACGCCGGGGTGCCGCACATCGTGTGCCGGAGGAGACTATTGCCCTCGCCGGTGGTACCGGCGGCGGCGGACACGGCGCCGAGGCCGAAGTCGGCCACCATAAGCGCGCCGGCCTCGTCGAGGAGGAGGTTCTCGGGCTTGATGTCGCG
>CM041631.1:1660896-1754706 GCA_023333625.1 Bothriochloa decipiens
AGCACTAGGAAAAAGCTTAAGGATCTCACTTGTCTCGTTTAGAAGCTTGTTCTTTGAAAGCAACCATAAGAGCATTTCAGTTTTACTAAATGCATACCTCGTATACTTAATATCAACATTACTAGTCACACTGATATATTTCAAGTTCACGCAGCACCTGATAACTACTAAACAGAAATATCAGTTACAAACCTGCTATGAAAGAATCGATGATCTAGGCATCTATAAACGATACATACTAATAAGTTACAAGAACTAGGGTAAAGTTAACAGCTAGCAAGGTAGACTACAGAAGTTTCAATTTTCCAGCCTAAATTGACTTTAGCAGTTCTAATGTGACCCCTTTTTCTTCTTGCTCTTGGCCTGTTTTGCCAAGAAAACTGAGAGTCCTGTAAAGGCAAACTTCTTCCTCTTCCCTGAGAATTTTTTGTGAGCTGTTGCATCACTGCTATACACAACTGCACGCCTGCGGTTCAGAATCTGTCCAAGCGACATATTAGAAGCTTCGCTTGCATGGTCCTGAACGCTTTTGTCATACCCATCTGGTCCCATTAGCTTCATGCTCAATATCTGCCCTATTGACAATGTTGGTTTCAAGGGACCCTTTGAGGCACTAACGATATCCAAATTCTGAGAATCTCTAGAACGAGGTGCTGTATGTTTGAACTTGGGATGATCATGGACTGAACGCCTCCTTTGTCCAGTCACTGATTGACATCTGCGGAGAGCCTCTTCTACTGTGATCTTCCCCCGGTTAGCAGCGTCCACCCTTTTCTTGGCCTCCTGCAGGGCCTTCTTACATTCCTCAATCTGTAACCGAGCTTCTTCCAGTTTTCTGAGAGAGTCAGATTCTGTCTGGTTAGCGTCATCGACCTGCGCCATTGCAGATTCAATTTTCTTTCTTGAGCATTCATCAGCCTCCTGAGCTTTTGCAGCAAGCTCAGAGTACTCTTCCAATGAAAGGTTCACACCTTCCATGCCCTGTAGATCCTCAGCCGAAGCTTCATTGCATAGTAGGACCTTGATTTCAGCAAGGGCAAGAGCTTCTGCTGCCCTTGCCGCCTCTTCTATCTTCT
The DNA here is from genome assembly GCA_023333625.1 of Bothriochloa decipiens. Lineage (NCBI taxonomy): Eukaryota > Viridiplantae > Streptophyta > Magnoliopsida > Poales > Poaceae > Bothriochloa > Bothriochloa decipiens. The sequence continues at coordinate 1,661,973 of CM041631.1, forward strand.
TGGCTGCACGACACCTCACCTCAGCAGTGCCAATGCTAGCTCTCATCTGTTCAATTTCAGCAGACAGCATAGCAGCTTCAGATTTCGACGCACTCGCTGCATTCCTGAGCTGCTCTAACTCAGATGTCATCTTCTTGATCTCAACGAAGATGTCTGATGGATCATCACGCCTCCTCTGGAGACCCTGCAGCGTCTGCAGCTTCTGTGCAGTCCGGTCTAGCTCATCCTCCAAAGAAGCAATCAACATTGTATTGGCGCAAACCTTCTCTCGGCTTCTCTCTGCCAAGACTCTCTCTTTGGCAATGTCATTCCGCAGCGACTCAACAGAGGCTCTGATAGACGCAAGATCACTCGTGGTCCTGTTGAGATTAGCTTTCGCCTGCTCAAGGCCCTTCAGCACTGAAGAACAAGGGGATTGCTGCAGCTGCACGTGTAGCGCGCCCGTAACTGCAGCAGTTTCAGTATTCTCAGGAGGCACTTCTGCAGGTTCTCCGGTGCCAATGGGCAGCACTGAAGAACCAGGAGATTGGTGCAGCTGCACATGAATAGCTTCCATAACCGCATGAGTTTCAGCATTCTCAGGCCGCACTCTGGCAAGCTCTTCATTGCTAGTGGGCGCCTCGGCTTGACCCTGAACCCACTCTTCAGGGATGCAGAAGTAGTAGAATGCACCAGCATCCTCGTTCTGTATCTGTAGCTTTAAATCTGCAACCACCTTCTTGGTGGACTCCAACTCTTTGAGCACATCAAGCGTCTCCCTTTCTTTGACGCTGAGCTCCTTCTCTAGCTGCGCGGTCTGCTCCTCCAGATCGGCCAGTTCTTCGCCCCTGTTCTGCTTCTGCAGAAGAAGACAGTAGGAGAAAGCACATATCAGCGCGAAATTTTATCTACCTGCCGCATTTCCCTCCCAATAATTAGGAACCACAGACGACACAATCGCGTGTGGTGAGCCAACCAACCAACAAAAAGCATGATACACGCCATACGCAAGAGACATTTGCGGCGGCGGCGGCGGCGTACGAGGAACACAGATAGATTGGCTACCTTATTTGGGTTTGGGGGCGCGAACATGCGCTTGATGCGGTGGGAGCTCCAGGCGGCGCTGCCGCCGAAGTGGTCGACGGCCTCGCGCACCGACTTGAATGGCGCTGAGGTGTCGACCTCCGCCCTGCCCTCCAGACCGCGGCCGCAGCCGCCGCCGCCGGCGGCGGAGGCGCCGGGCGGGGCGAGTTCTTGCGCCTCGGCCTCGCCGCTCATGGGTACTCGTGCGGCGAGTAAAGATGATGCCTGTGTCTTCTTTCTTGGGTTCTGTCCGTGGGTTTTGGTGGGGGTGGGCGAGAAGACAGAAGAGGACGACCGACGACAGAGCGAGCCAAAGGAATCGAAGCCAGTGGAAGCGAAGCGAGCACGCCGGGGTCCGTGGGTGTGACTGTTGACCCGGCTGCTGGTACACTAAATTTAGTAGCCGTTTGGGAGCCGTTGGCGCGTTGCTGCCTCTCCTCGCCTGCGTGCTGCTTCTGTGCACTTGCAGGCTTTTCCTTGCCTTTTGGCCTTTTTCTACAGACAACAAAGGTGACGTTTGAAATTGGACTTTGCATTGTACAAGCGCCACAAGATTTGGCAAATACTGAACTACCTTAAGTGCAGATAGATGATTTTTCGTATCATGGTGTAGCATCTTTTGGTGGTATGACGAGCGATTGTTAACATGTCCAACACTTTAGTTGATGGTCGGTCTTGGTAATTTACTGATCCTTTGGCACAGGGTTATGTGTCAAAACGTGTCCCTTGGCTTGTGATGTGTAGGTGTGGAGTCTGGAGGCGGTGACAGCGGTCGGGTGAAGGTCAAGTAGGGCGTGTCGTGCTGACGGACCGGGTGCGGTGAAGGGCGGACGCGAGGCTTGGACAGAGGGACCAGACGACCGGGTGGCCAGCCGCGGTGGCTGGCACTTGGGACATCGACGAGCGCAAGTGTACATGGCGGGGGACGCGTATGGCTACACTACTCGCGAGGAGGTTGGTGGTTTGTCCTCAAAACCATCGGCGGGGGATGCGTACGCGGTACGATACTCGCAGACGGTTTGGTGGTTTAGCCTCCAAACCATCGGTGGCGGGTTTCGCGGGTTTGCGCCTCAAAACCCGGGTGGTCCGAATACGGATGGATGGCACGTAGCGGCATCGGGGAGATTGCGTCGAGGAAAGGCTACCGGTGAGAAGACGCGGTGGTCGTCGGATCAGGAAATCCTGAGTTGGACCACAGTGCCCTTGGCTAGGTGGTTCGCTCTAATAATATCTAGGGGCAGAAGTGGTACTGTGTAGTAGACATAAATAGGAGTGGACAGCCTCCAGAAAACCTACCTCTCGGCCGCACACCTCTTTCCCTGCTCTCCACTCGCACGCCGCCGCTGTTTGTCTGTTTTTCCCTTTTCGTTCATGTTCTTGTAGAGGTCCAAGAATAAGAATTTTACCCTTGTATTTGTGAGATATTTTATATGGGAATGGAGGCCCGAATCCTCCTCATGCCCTCTGGGCTTTTTCGATTCGGTCCGTGAACTTTGCGTGTTCGCTGTGCTTGCGTTGTCTTTCTGTGGTGTGCTGGACGAACTTCGATTCGTCGGTTTTTGACAGATTTTCTTTAATATTTTTGCGTTGATTGATGCTTTGTCAAGTGATGAATTAGACCCTCAAGGAAATTGAACCAATTCCACTCGTGCATCAAGAAACCGAGCAGTTTGTGTTTTGGGGAGAAACTGCGTGGTCGGTCCCAGATCTGCAATTCCCAGCTACTGTCTTCAAATTGGGGCTCGATTTTTTGGGATAGCTTTCCTTCCCCCTTGTGATTGCCTGTGCAAAATCTTGTATCAATCTGTGCTGATCAGATTGGGCTTCGTTTGATTTCTCCTCCAGTTTTCTTGCTGATTCGGAGCAAGTGTTCTATCGAAGTCCGTTCGACTCTCTGGTTTTCGACTAAGTGGAGACTCAGTAGCAGTGCTACCAGCTTCGTGTGCTCAGGCACCGAGAGAGCTCATTTGAGCAGCACCTGTCCTCGACTCTAGTTGCCTGAATCTCTCGTCGGCGATTTGTTTTGCCGACCACCGTGAGCCGTGTGGTCCCGACCAGCCTTCTGTTTTGTTGCCGACCACTGTGGTCAACGTGGTCCCGACCAGGTTTTCAGACCAGTTCCCGTTTTGGTTCCCGACCACTTAGACCAACGTGGTCCGGACCAGTCTTTCCGACCAGTGTACATCATGTTGCCGACCACCATGGTTGATATGGTCTGAACCAGTTGCCGACTAGGTCTCTTTCTGTTGCTGACCAGCTCCCGACCAATTGCTTTTTGTTCTCTGTTTCTATACTCTTCTCTTGCATTGGTTCAGTGGTGCTCGGTAGTTTTTCTATTTAGTTGGGATTTTGAAGAAAAGTTTTCGGCTCCCATTCACCCCCCTCTGGTCGTCATTTTCGGTCCTTCACTAAGTAAAAAGAAATGCAAAAATCTTGTTTTCTGAAGTAGTTAAACAGTTTATGGTCGTCCATTCATTAAGATACTACTATCATAGTACACCTGAAAAATCATGAATACTAGCAATATTTTGTATAATCTTAGTCAAATTTAAGGGGATTTGACTCAATCCAACCCCAGAATTACATCTTCTTTTGCACAATTCTTGGTTTTATTAGTTGGTATCACCCGACCAATCTAGAATTCTGTATTTTTTTCATCAGAGGTAATAATTCACTACATCAGATTTGGAACCTCCTGGTACTGATGGGCCCGGCAATGATAAGTGATAAAACATTTTAAAAAGATGTGGTTCATAGGATTCGAAATCGAGACCTCAACATTAATGTTTTTAAACCCTTGGTTGCACGATGAGGAAGGAGGTGTGCGGGCAGAAATTGTGTACGCTGAGAGTTTGGAGTGTAAGTTTTTTTTTTAGGAGTGTGGAGAATAGTAAGACCCGTTGTTTATGCGAAAATAAGGAAAATAGTCAGTGAGACCATGGATCTGTATGTGCATGCATGGGCAACAATATTTATGCGAGTTTGGAAACGGCAAAAAAGAAAAACAAGCTCATACATGTTTCCGTGTGTCAACATGTTTTCAGTCATCAAAGATAAATATAGTTAATCTCCTTGCAAAACGAGAAGTGCACCTATTTTGAGTCGGAGAAACCGAGAAAGCATATCTAAATGGGCGAAAACATCTAGCCGTTTGTCAACATGTTTATTTAAGATTTGTTGTTTTCCAAACAAAAATAAACAGGAAACTAAATTGCATGGTACACCATGCAAGCAATTGCATCAAGGCATATGAAAATCTATCAACAAGGCAGCAAGATTACCATCGAGCGGAACAAAGTTGCGCATCTCTTTTTTTCCCGATCGAACCTTCACCTGTTTTTCATTAAGAAGAGGTGAAACAAAGGTACAAACCTGCTAGGCTAAACTGACAAGCAGCCAACAGTGGCTCAGCGTGATAACAAAGTCGCGCACCTCAGGGCATTGTTTTGTGTAAGAGCAGTGTATATAGTATACTTTCTCGACGATCAGTACATGTATTTTGGACAGCAACGCATGCAAGACGCAACAACACAAACATGTGTTACCCCAATAAGCAGGTCGACTCTGCTACATTATTTATTTGTTTATGGAGCTCTTGGTCATGCACGGTCTGACCGTCAGACACGCACGCATTTGATGGGGCCAAAGAGTAGGCCGAGGAGGGTGGTAGGATAGCAGACGCAGTGCGAGATGACGACGCCAGGAAGACCGCTGCTGGGACTGACCAGGCTCAGGCTCAGAATGATGCCGCGTTCAGCATACGGCACGACGGCCATTGTGTACTCGAGCAAGTTCTTGAAACCGGCAGGGCACACAGCTTGGGATGGCGCCGGCGCCGGCGCCGGCACCGGTGCAGACGCTGGAGGAAGCGTTGTTGGAGGAGGAGCTGCTGCTGATATAATCGGTGCAGGCGTCGGAACCAGTGCTGGTGACCACCATGGCCTTGCTTGAGCCGGCGCAGAAACCGCGAGAGTGCCAGGGCGGCGAGGAGCAGCAGGGCTGCAGGGGAAGCCATGGACATGCTGGATGCCATCGCTGCTGTGGCTCTAGCTGGTAATTCTCTATTTATAGCGTATAGGCCGACCAGAGAATATATAGTCGAAAAATGGAACTTAGATTTTATTTTCCACGTGTACTTGCCGGTCGGCACACCGTAAGCCTAAGTTTTCTACCCATGGAACGTGGCCTCGTGGACATTTGGAGGTCGCATTATGTTTCTCGTCCTGTGTACGTGGATTGACTTGCCCGTCGGCTCCACGTATATACGTACACAGAAGAGATTTTATTTGCCATGTATAGACTCGCGTGTGTGGATGATACTCTTATTCTAGCAACAATGGAGACGATCGAGTTGCGTATTTCAAAAAGAAAGGAAAAAAAAGAAGAAAGACCAGCAGAAACAGTGCACGCTGCCTCACTCATTCGGATGACAAATTGTTACAATGTAATAGACGATAAGTTGTTACAATGTAATCCAGTTGTTCTTGCTTATTATGACTAACCGGGTGCTGAAAGTGTCATATGATGATCAATAGTGATGACCAAGGCCAAGCGAGAGGATTCAGGCCGATGCATTACAACGGCGTACCGTGACTGACCAAGTGACGATGGTAGATTAACCATCACATTGGAGACCACAAATACTGAATTCACCGGAGTTCTTGGTCCATCGTCGAATACGGCGTCGTCTGTTTTTTTTTTTTTGAGAATTTCGTGTGTTTGGGTGAGGCCAGTCTCAGTGCTGGTTTTATTGTACTGTTTCAAGACTGACACGTCAGCTCTATAGAATTGGATTAACACGTAAAAATAACTCTCTCAGTGGAAATTTTTATTGCACGGTTTCACAGACAAGCTCTAGCAATTAAAATATACATTGCGTTGTGATCAATTGTACCACATGTTTTATGTAGCCACTTGCGAGTTTTCTCTGTTCTCTACGGTACAGAATATGTACTTGTTCAAATAACAATAAACAAAATCCTATCACGTCAGAATTCTACTATAATTACTTGATAAACTAATTTTAAATAGAGATAAATCTGACAGGTTATACATGTTCAAAAAACAGATAAAATTCATAGAAAGCATCAGCCCAAGCCTTTTTTCAGTCATTGGAAAAAAAGCAATCAGACTGACAGATACGGTGCTGCAAAAGAATGTCCTTCTAGGCCAAACAGCGAACAGTTGGTGGACATAGACAAGCTGCTGCAGCAAACAAGATGAATTGACGAAATTCAGTTCACGGCAAACAAAGAAGAGGGTAAGGCAAGAAAAAATCAAAACAACGAGGATGGTGGTGGCAACGCATTTGGCTTTGGAATTTGGCTGTGCTGGTAAGGATGGTGAAGCCGATGCCTGTTGTTGCCGAGGACGGAGCTTGTCGACGACGGAGCTTCCAACCGGCGCCGGATCCATCGGTGGCACTGCTCAGCTATGCTGCAAGGACGGCAGGATGCTTGGCTATGCCACACGGCAAGGGAAAAGGAAGAATGGCGGGAGCAGTCGTGAAGGATGCCGCAAGGACCGGGAAGGATTGGGGAGGCGCCTGGTGCATGGGGTCGGAGCCATCTTGGTGCCCTCGCGACAGGTTTCCCATGGCCGCCGAGCCCTCCCGGCGTCCTCGCGGAGCCAAACCCGCGGTGCGCGGAGCCCGCGACCGCGGCGGCCAGGCGGAGGGGCTCACGACCGGCGTTTGCGCTGGCGCTCGGCGGAGCCGCCTCGTCCACTCCCGGCTGCATTGCCTGCAGTGGAGGTAGCGGGCCGGCGTCGAGGTAGGCACGTGAGGATGACGGGGGCTCCTGGTCGTCGTGGTGGCGGGCGCACGGGATTGAATCACGGGATTGCGCCGCCGGTCTCTTCAGTCCCAGCTGCTTTCCCCCGCGTGGTTTGCCTTCACTGCCGGTTGCGCGCCGCCGTGATTCAACGGCAGGCGGCAGATCCATGGGTGGTGGATCTCGCACCGTGCTCTACCTCTACGGGCCGGTGGACGGGCGGGCGGGGAAGAAGTGGATGGGGGAAAAGGAGGCGGGAAGAAGGCCGAGGCGCGGGAGTGTCGCGCGTGCGCGAAAATGGCAATTGTGTTTTTTACCTCTACTTTTGTACTTTGCAATTTGCGTCAATTTTGAGCTGGAGAGTCAATTTACCCCACGCTACAGATTTTGTGTTTGATTTTGGAGAACTAATAATGCTGCCGATGTTGCATACTTTGAGCAAACCACTGGCAAAAACGGATGGTTTAATTCAAAATTGTGCGAGTCAAACTACCATATGTTTGACTAAGTTTGATGCCATAAATTTTAAAGGTTTTTTTTCCTAAAAAATCTGTTAAAGTTTAAGGGATAGCTCTGGAAATGTATTTATTTAGAGACAAAAAAGAGTAATTTAAAAATAAGCTTTTCTTTCTTTTTTTTAGAAAGGTGGTAAGAGTTTAGCTGGATTTTTACCAGACGAGAGAAATGCACAAGACAGAAAAGAACGAGATTACAAGAACGGGATTGAGAACGAGGACCCCTATCAACTTTTGTTTCTAAGCATATCTTTTCACCAACCCTGCTTAAAGCGAAGGCCGAGAGAACTAACGGACCTGATAAAACTGTTCTCTATACACTTATACAGCTGTTCGAGCGAGACAGATATAAATAATGGTGTTTGGATGGTTTCTTTTCGTGTTAGCTAACAGACTAGTATGACAGAAAGAGGATCTGATAGCTAGATGACGAGCACATTGCAGACAGCAAGCGAAGTGAGTCGGTGAGCAACAAGCTTGAGCACGAAACGTTGCGCTACCAACTCGATCGTTGGATTAATCTGATGACCTTTTGGGTTTTGACTCTTGAGAAGAAAAAAGACCCCGGCCAGAAGATATATAGTAGGTTCTACAGTACATCAACATGAATGGAGCCATGCATGGAGGGTAAATGTAATTGTGCCAGAACTAAACCAAATCAATTGAGATGTATGCATAAATAATTTTTTTTTTGACTGAAGATGCATAAATAAATTAATTCCGGGCAAATTTAACACATGGATGCTGAGCTGATACACTCACGGATCGGATGCATAGATTGGTGAAACGAACAAGAAATTGCAAGCCCCCTCGCACACGCCGAGATCGATTAAAGCTTAGATCTGCATGCATTAGGTCTATCAACCGCTATACAAGCACCGGTTGGTCGCCTTGGCTAATGATAGCTCGATCATATACACACAACGCATGCTGATGATGACAGGTACTGTGGATTAATTATATAGTAATCCCACACGCCTACACAACACACTTCACAAGCTCACGTTCCTAGCTATCCTATATAAGCACACACCGTTCCGGCAACACCATCCAGTCATCACACGATAAATTCACTGCAGCTGATCAATTCGATCGATATCGAGCAAGACCAGTGCTAGTCGATCGATGGCAGCTTCGTCGCGAATGGGCGTGCTGCTTGTCTACCTCATCACCCTCATGGCGGCGTCGGCGCTCGGGGTCAGGGCAGAGCTCACTGCGGACTACTACAGCGAGACGTGCCCGCTCGCGCTGGGCACCATCAAGGCCCTCGTCAGCGCCGAAATCCTGAGGGAGCCCAGGATGGGGGCGTCGCTGGTCCGCCTCCACTTCCACGACTGCTTCGTCAATGTGAGTTTCTTCTACCCAGCTGATGAAGCCGCCGCGCGCCATGCATATGCCGTCGCGTCACCTCGATCATCACCTATTACAATACACATGCATGTGCGTCTGCTCTCTGCAGGGCTGCGACGGCTCCATCCTGCTGGACGACACCGACGACATGGTCGGCGAGAAGACGGCCAGGCCCAACAACAACTCCGTACGAGGCTACGAGGTCATCGACACCATCAAGTCGGCCGTGAACACCATATGCTTGGGGAACGTCGTCTCCTGCGCCGATATCGTGGCTGTGGCAGCTCGCGATTCCATTGTCGCTGTAAGTTCAGTTCACCAGCTGGACGTACTTATCCACTCACGGTCACGGCTCGATCAAATTATTGCCTACACAAAGTCATGGAACCGCACTACTAATTACCGTGACAAAGTGACTCTGACAGTATGACGTGACCCAAAGTTTTCATGTTTTTTTTTATCTGTGCGCGTACTGTAACTGTTTGTTCGTTTCCAGCTGGGAGGAACCTCGTACGACGTGCTCCTCGGCCGCCGCGACGCGATGACGGCGAGCGTGGACGACGCGAACAAAGAGATCCCGAATCCGTTCATGGACCTGCCCGCGCTGCAGTCCAGCTTCGAGTCCCACGGCCTGTCCCTGCACGACCTGGTGGTGCTCTCCGGCGGCCACACGCTGGGCTACTCCCAATGCGCCTTCTTCCGGGGCCGCCTGTACAACGAGACCAACACGCTGGACCCGACCTACGCGGCGTCGCTGGACGAGCGGTGCCCGCTGACGGGCGACGACGACGCGCTGTCGCCGCTGGACGACACCCCGACCACCGTCGACGCGGACTACTACCAGGGCATCGTGCAGGGCCGCGCGCTGCTGCACACGGACCAGCAGCTGTACGAGGGCGGCGGCGACGCCGCCGACATGGTCAAGTACTACGCCGAGAACCCGGACAAGTTCTGGGAGGACTTCGGCGCGGCCATGGTGAAACTGGGCACCCTGAGCCCGCTCACCGGCGACGAAGGGGAGATCAGGGAGAACTGCCGGGTCGTCAACCAGGCTTGAGCTGAGCGATCGTCGAAAGAGCAAGGCATCAGCTTCGTTCCGTACGAACGTACGTACAGCGTCGTGATACATACTGTCGCTGCTAGCTGCACCAGCAAGCTAAAGCAGCAAGATTCTGTAGCGTGTGTCTTTGTATTCGCGTGCTTTACTTAATTTTGTGAGATTGATCTTGCGTTAGTCAATAATAATATTTTTTTTCAACGAAATTCGTGAAGAATTAACGGCGACAGCCAACCACGTCGCGATACACCTGGTCGATGGAGCACCGGCAACAAATTCAGCCCATAAATGAAACATTGACCCAAAAATAAACTTTTATAACTCAGGACAAAGCCAAAGGGAGTAACTTTCCTTTTAGGCCATTGAGCACCCAGGAGGCCAGGACTTGTTATGATGAACACTAATAGAATCGTGCAGTCAGTTATAGTTACAACCTGGCAGAACCTATAGTTTCAAACATTATACAAGCAAAACTACAATGGCCGTTCCAAGAAAAACTACGTTGGCCATCATCCAATGCCATCGTAGTCTTCAAAACTTTCTAAAAAACTACATTACTATGTACAGTTGGTTTCCAGCTTGTCCCAAAAAGCCATGCTAGTCAGCTTGGCGTTCTACAAATGCTGCTGCTCAATCAAAATCACCAAAGCCATCGTAGGCTCTTGCACCATCGTCCTCATAGCCATCATAGTTGTAGTAACCATGATCGAATGTTTCACCATCAGCATCGTTCATCCCATACTGTTCCTCGAAGTCCATCTCTCCTTTTTCATTTAGGCTGCCGTCTACATCTACAGTCTGCTCGCAGAGTAAATCACCATTGAGTAAAAAATGTATAGCTTAATAGAAAATTACAGAGTCAATGTAGCCAATTCATTTAGCTTTTCAGGATAAAAATCAGCTGCACAATAAAGAGCTTTTAAAGAAAATACTGCAGAAAGAAAATAATCAACTCAGACACAAGTCAGGGTATAACTTATGATGAAACTCTATATTTCAATAATATCTTTTTTAATCATAAACAAACAAAAAATACCTTGTATAATTCGCCAAGAGCTCCCTCACTGACCTTTGAACCAAGTCCCTGTGAGAAGGGCCATTGAATATCAAATTTCAACTAGTCTGCACACCAAGTTCAAATGTACTGACGTGGTCATACAGCCATACAGGTCAGCTTAAAATGGTAAACAAATGTGTAATGTGTTTGATTGCACAAAGACATTTCTTACTTTCTTTGCCTCTTGCACAACACCCCTAGCTGCCAATTCAGCTGCCAAAGCTTCTTTCACTGCTTGTTCCTGTAAGCCAAACAGCAGGTAGTAGCATCCTCTGGTCAAGATGAGAAAATGTGTCAGTTTCCATTACCTGAAGGTACTCTCTGTTCATTTCCTCCCAGATAATCTTTTTACGTTGTGTTTCTTCCTCATTGTGAATGTAGCAATCAACCTACAAAATAACAAGATAGCAATACAGCAAATTGCAAACGCTTGTTTGGTCATCACTCCACCTCTAGCTAATAGTGCCATAGATAAATCCTGAAAAATATTATTAAAAGGATTCACTGAAAAAGCATTCTTACATCTTCAATACCAGAAAGGCTTTCTGAATCAACATCACTTTCACAATTTTCACCTAAAGATGCAATCAACTTAACAAGGATGAAAACAGAAAAATAACATTATAGCTGAGTATATGATGGTTCAGAAGTAACAAACCTCCCCCTTCAGGATCCTTGGATAGTACAGAGTCATTTAGTTCCTCGGATGCAATAGTCGAAGATTTATCTCTTATATCCTGTTGAGTCCCCAGAGAAAATAATAAGGGGTGCAATGAGCAAACAACGATTAACAAAAAATGCTAATAGAAGAAACATGGGACGATGCCACTTATCCCAAAATTCAGCAACGAAAATAGATTTTGCACCATTTGATGATTACAATGGGGAAGCGTTCTGTAGTACTACTATTCATTAATCATTACAATAATGTTGTTGCTTGCAGTATAAAACTCTAAATGGTCCAAAGCGGTTTTGGTGCCAAATTCAGGGTAAATATTTAGTAGAAACCATGATCTGGGCAGAAAAATGAAAACCACTTCACAGAATACAAGCAAAGTTTAAAAATTATCACATGCAGAGGACATGACAACTTTCTATACAAAGCTCCATTTCTTTTGTGACACGTGAAATTGACAAACAGTGAAAAAAGGAGAACAATTCAGCGCGAGAACTTTGTATACTCATTTTTTTTTCTCTTTTCTTTGTTCTTTGCTTTAACTTCGCCTATGTTGATTGGAAGACTTTCTTGAGTCATTTCAACATAGCCGGTTCCAAGCCCGGATAAAGGAGAAGGGTGTGTTAGGTGCGGCTAGCCAACATTTCAAAACCAGCCACTCTCATGGATATGAAACCCACAAGAGATTCGTTGGGGCGTAACCCTCTTAGCGACACGCTACATCGGAACCCAGGTGTAGTGTCAAATGTGCAAGGGCCAGGTCGTCATCCCCTTAGTGGCGCGTCGTATCATGATCTGGGTACGATGATAAATGAGCAAGGGTCGGGTCGTCGCAACCTTTGTGACGCGCTACATCTGCGCCCGGGTGTAGTGAAAAATGAGCAAGGGTCTTCGCACTTTCCTCGACGGGTGCGAAGGGTAAGGAAGCTAGCCGAACCAACTAGGATTCGTCTAGGTAGCTGGAATGTAGGGTCCCTAACGGGTAAGTTAAAAGAGCTAGTCGATACAGTAATTAGGAGGCGTGTAAATATTCTATGCGTTCAGAAGACTAAATGGAAGGGTCAGAAGGCGAAGAAGGTGGAGGATACTGGCTATAAACTTTGGTACACGGAGATAACATCGGGTAGGAATGGTGTAGGCATCTTGATCGATAGGAGCCTTAAGGATGGAGTAGTTGAGGTGCGGAGGCAAGGCGACCGGATTATCCTGGTCCGGTTGGTAGTTGGAGATTTGGCTTTAAATGTGATCAGTGCCTATGCCCCACAGGTAGGTCTTTGCGAGAGCACTAAGAGGCGATTTTGGAAAGATCTCGATAGCATGGTTAGTACTGTGCCTATCAGCGAGAAACTCTTCATAGGAGGAGACCTCAATGGCCATGTGGGTGCGACTAATGTAGGTTTCGAGCGGGTGCATGGGGGTTTCGGGTATGGTAGTAGAAATCAAGAGGGGGAGGATGTTTTGAACTTCACGTTGGCCTATGATTTGTTGATAGCGAACACCATCTTTAAGAAGAGAGAATCCCATCTAGTGACCTTTCGTAGCTGACAACACCTGAGTCAGATCGACTTTATCCTTGCAAGAAGGGGGATAGACGTGCTTGCTTAGATTGTAAGGTGTTACCTGGGGAGTGTGTTGTCCCTCAACACAAGCTTGTGGTGGCGGATTTTCGCTTTCAGGTACGTGTCCATCGGGACAATCGGGCCAAGATTACGAGAACAAAATGGTGGAAGCTTAGGGAGGAAGCAGCGCAAATATTTAAGGAGAGAATGCTAGATGAGGGGCCGTGGGAAGAAGGAGAAGATGCAGATGACATGTGGCTAAAGATGGCAACATGTGTTCGGAAGATGGCTTCGGATGTATTTTGGAGTGAGTAGGGGAGGCAAACGGGAAGCGAAAGACACCTGGTGGTGGAATGACGAGGTGCAAGGGGCTATTAGGGAGAAGAAAGAGTGGTTCAAGCACCTCCATCATGACAAGAGTGCAGCCAACATTGAGGGCTATAAAATAGCGAAGAGGGTTGCAAAACGAGCGGTGAGTGTAGCAAAAGGTCAGGCGTATGATGACCTTTATCAGCGACTAGGTACGAAGGAAGGGGAGAAGGACATTTATAGGATGGCTAGGATCCGCGAGAGGAAGACGAGGGACATCAACCAAATCAAATGCATCAAGGATGGGACGGATCAACTTTTGGTGAGGGATGAGGAGATCAAGGACAGGTGGAGAGAGTACTTTGACAAGTTGTTTAATGGAGAGAATGAGGGTCCTACCTTGGAGTTGGATGACTCATTTGACGATACCAACAGACGTTTCGTGAGGAGATTTCAGGAGGCAGAGATCGGGGAGGCTTTGAAGAGGATAAAGAGAGGTAAAGCGATGGGCCCTGATGGTATCCCCATTGAGATGAGGAGATGCCTAGGTGCCAGAGCGATAGTATGGTTAACTAAGTTTTTTAACCTCATTTTTGGTCAAACAAGATGTCTGAGGAATGGAGAAGTATATTAGTACCGCTTTTAAGAACAAGGGAGATGTTCAAAGTTATACTAATTACCGTGGGATTAAGTTTATGAGCCATACGATGAAGCTCTGGGAGAAGGTTATCGAGCATCGCCTAAGAAGAGTGACAAGTGTGACCCAAAACCAATTTGGGTTTATGCCTGGTAGGTCGACCATAGAGGCAATTTTCTTATTACGACAGTTGATGGAGAGTATAGGGAGTAGAAGAAGGACTTGCACATGGTCTTTATTGACCTCGAGAAGGCATATGACAAAGTACCGAGAAATATCATATAGTGGGCCTTGAAAAAGCACAAAGTCCCAACTAAGTACATCACCCTCATCAAGGATATGTATAGGGATGTGGTGACGTGTGTTCGAACATGTGATGGCGACACCAGTGACTTTCTAATTAAAATAGGACTACATCAAGGGTCGGCATTGAGCCCTTATTTATTTGCTTTGGTGATGGATGAGGTCACAAGGGACATACAAGGTGATATCCCTTGGTGTATGCTCTTTGCTGATGATGTGGTGCTAATGGATGAGACTAGGGTAGGGGTTAATAGGAAGTTAGAACTATAGAGGCATACGTTAGAGTCCAAAGGGTTTAGACTTAGTAGGACCAAGACCGAGTACATGAGGTGTGATTTCAGCGCGACTAAGAATGAGGAGGGAGACGTTAGCCTCGATGGACAAGTGGTGGCCAAGAAGGATACTTTTCGGTATTTAGGATCGATGCTGCAAAAGGATGGTGACATTGATGAAAATGTTAGGCATAGAATTTTAGCCGGTTGGTTGAAATGGCGTCAAGCTTCAGCCGTCCTCTGTGACAGAAGGGTGCCTCAGAAGTTAAAAGGTAAGTTTTATAGGACAGCGATTCGTCTGGCGATGTTATACGGTGCTGAATGTTGGCCTACAAAAAGACGACATATCCAGCAATTGAGTGTAGCAGAGATGCGCATGTTACGATGGTGTTGTGGGCACACAAGGAGGGATAGAGTCCGGAACGATGATATTCGGGATAGGGTTGGGGTGGCACCAATTGAGGAAAAATTGATTCAACACCGGTTGAGATGGTTTGGCCATGTCCAACGGAGGCCTCCTGAGGCACCGGTGCGTAGTGGGGTTCTAAAGCGGGTCAATAATGTAAAGAGAGAAAGAGGTCGACCTAAACTGACTTGGGACGAGTCGGTTAAGAGAGACCTTAAGGAGTGGAATATCCCTAAGGATTTAGCTATGGATAGAAGCGCTTGGAGACTAGCAATTAACGTGCCTGAACCGTAATTTTTTTCTTATATCATTTATGTGTTCTTTGTTTTCATGCCTCTTTTGGGTTTCATCTCTAGCTTACCCCAACTTGCTGGGACAAAAGGCTATGTTGTGTTGTCTTTGTTCTTTGCTTTCTCATGAAAAGAATTGAGTTTGACCTTGCCGATGCTCTCTGAGTATGGTAACTTTTTCAGGAAATGTTCCAAAACTTCTACATATGTTTCAAAGGGCGATTTTTACATAACCACCTAGAATTGTTACTCCCACTAACCCTTTCAAAGGGCAAAACTGTTTTATAGTTGTAAAGTTTATTTTTACATTGCTGACAGCCGTAGACAAGAGCATGACTTCAATGGATTAGGAGGCTGCAGGATTAGTTGCCTAGGCAAATTACACCTTAAGAAAACTGGACAACATGTTTATCACAGTTTGTCTCTGATCTTGGCAGAACAATAAACTGAACAAGGATACCAACTTTGTACAGTAGCTATTACCTCTCTAGGAGTTATAGGGTTCTCAACATCAGAATTCTGTGTCACATAGCAATTCTTCCACTGCTGCCTCCTTAATTGCAGCCGCCTCTTCAGCTCTTTTAGCAGCTGCAAATCTTTGCTTTTCAGCTCGTTGGAATGCTGGAGGATCTGCACCACCTTCTAGTCCACCCGATAGTTTAATGAACTGGACAATCAGACCAAGTGTCAAAAGCAAATGAAGTCTGCAAGTCAACGTGGTATGCACATATAGTAGATGTTTACCTCATTGTAGCATTTTTCACAAAATCCATGAGCAAAATGCTCAAAATCTCCCTTGTGCTTGCAAAGAATTTCTCCAGACATGGGTGATCGTTTTGAAATAGGCTCTCGATTATATTCATCAGCTGTTGCCAGAAATTATTCAATCTAGCAGAGAGGCGTGAAAATATAGGCATACTCACGCTTTAAGAGAACTGTTCAAAAAATATGCTGGTGATAACATACATTAAGAATGACAACATAAGTAATCAATGTGTTCTTGATAGGGGGTTCAGTATTATTGCCTACCAAGGTTGGTACTTGTGTATTACACCATGATAAGGGTTGCAAATCCACAATGAATGCCAACCCAAGAGCATTGTAATACAATCTGTTTTCTTAATTCAAACTGATGATGAGAACTGTCTTGAAAGGGATAAAGCTAGGTAATCGCCAAACTAAAATTATGAAATTACCATTAGAAAATTATGAATTTAAACGAAAAATCAAAACCACATGGCAGAATAATGGCTACTTGAAGTTACTGGCCTCAAAGAACCAGTATCATCTGATTTTTTTTTACTCAAAAACTAGAATTTCAAACTTAATCATGAAACCTAATTCTTACCATATAAAAATATGTAATTCATAGGAAAGAAGTATGCACGTTGAAAAAAAGAAGGTGATGTCCTAGTTGAGTTGCTGGAATGTGTTTGTTTTTGTTCAGTCATTCCAGAGTTTGTTTCAGATCGGATGTAAGAGAAGCAGCAAGCTTGCTATCCAGGAAGTTAGCAACGTCTCTAATAGATTTCAGAAGATTGATTGTAATCAAGCATAATAAATAAACCTAAGAATTCAGAGTCTCCTTGGACTCTTGTTCAGCAGCTTACAAACAAAAGACTTGTTCTCATGAGAATGGCACTGCAGGAGTTAACTGCCAGTGTGAAAAGAATAGCACAATATCTCAAGGAATTTCTATTCGATGTTATAAATTTTAGGTTATTCAAATTTGAAAATTCCATCGAAGAAAGAAGCATACCGGTAAGCTGCCAGAATCTGTATTTTCGAACTCTATCAATCGCTTCGTTAGAGTGGCTTCACACACATGCACAACAGAAACCTGAGAAACAAAACATATAATCAATGTTGTTAATACTCAACCATATGCCTATGTCATACAGACAAAACAATACAGTGTTTTACTAACGCCCGTTTAGCCATTTATTTGGGCTAAACAACCAACTAAATGGTATAAACGGATGATTAAACGTAAACAGTCTGCCACTGTGCAGAGTTTAAACGGTGTTAAATGGGTTAGACAACTCTTTAGGCGGACAATGGGTATATGGTAACAAAAAATTGTAGGTCAACATAGGAGAACATTCACAATACAAGTTGACGAATAAGTTGAAGATATCTCATGAACATCTGGACTTACAATATCTGCCTTAGTGTAGTTATATCCGTGAGAGAGTGCAGCAATATATAATGCTGCACCACATAGTCCACTTGGGTTCCTCCCAGTCTGCAAGAGAGGCTAAGGCAGTAAGCTTATCATAGCCTTGTGAAACATATAGGGAAGAAAAATGTAGCAAGGAACACCTGCCTGCATCCAATCTCGCTTCATGCTAGCTACAATGCGTAAAGCTGTGTCTGAGACAGCATTATCCCTTCTAGGAAGCAAACCTAAAAACGAAACCAATGTACTGTAGTAAAAACCATGTACATAAAGAGAGGAACAATTTCTGATCAATTCCAGAAGCAAGGTCCACAAGGATACAATTAGTTAACAAACATAATAGCACATTTGGCATGTATCACATTATTTGCATAACATGAACTAGTCTACAAATTGTTCAATGGCCTTATTTTCAGTTAGCCATAGACGAAGGTGGGTGTCAAGAAAAATTTTTGACCCGAAAATACAGCAGGAGAGACCTCCATTGTAAGAGATTTTTATTAATTTTCAATAAAAGTAAAAAATGTAGAAATTAAAGAGGGGCAAAAAGAACTAAGCCACAACCAGCAAGAGGGCAGGAGAAACTGCAGTCTAGAGAAGCAGCAGGAACTAGGAGAGGAGGTCTAAACAGAGGAGAAAAACATGTCGCTTTTCTTCACAAAGTCTATAAAAGGAGGTTTTCCAAGAGATAAAAGATGGGCGTCCTTTATCAAAGGGCTCAAAGTGCACTGAATAGATTAGCTGAACACACAGAGGCAATGTCATTAATCAAAACCTGCAGACCACTCCAATGCCGATCTGATGGTAAAGCAGGGTAGCCCAACATTTCAAACAAATTTAACCTAAAGCACTGATTTTATCTAACTTTTGGACCAACAGGATTCCACTATCTAGATAAATATATTTTTTTGGAATAACTAATTTGGCAAATATTTGTAAAACTAGACCCAGGTTGGAACCTTGATGGCTTATCAACACTAAATAACCAAATAAAGATTAGAACACACAAGAAAGGCTATAAGCATTAGTTAAGTATATTTTATACATACTATAGGACATTTAGTATTTTGTAAGTCTTGAGGCTTCACATGCTTAGTGACAGTCTCCATGCAGAGTTTCAAGATTAAAATAGTCCAGTGGACAGCATCTTAGCATATTTGTGTATAGGTCAACAACTCTTTGAACAATTGCACTAACATACAGTTCAACAGAATATGTCATTAGCTTACTATCTGTAAAAATATGGATGAAAAGGCTGGGATCTATAAGCTTCTGAATAATTGGATGGTCTGCAAGTCGCAAAACTTGACAGAGCTGGAGAAAAACAGCACCCAGGACATACCTGAAACAAAAACCCAAGTGAGCCCCTTCATTGGGTTATTTACAAGATAAAGGGCCAAAGAGTTGGAATACTTACACACTTATTTGTAGATGATCAGAGAAGTCGATAAGAAGATAGGCTTTCTCACTTTGCCTGGCAAGGAAAGAAGGTAAAACTGAACATTTAGTACTCAATATAGCTTGCTGAAGCAACAAAAAAATAATAATAAAAGGAAGACAAGTAGAATAAACTTTGGAGAGATACCATGAAAGTGAAAAGTAGTATTTTTCAGGATTAAGACAGATATAATAAACTAAATTGGGAACTCAGCAATGATGAATGAAACATAATAATAGTCAATCATGCTTCGTGGACTAATCATGACTAATCGTAGTGCATAGTTGATCTCCATGGCACCGATCAGCCCGACTAATCACAACTAATCACAATTATTCAGACGACTTGATAACACTGGAAACACAAAAAGGAACAGGTCTAATAGGAACAGGTCGAATACATCCTCACTGCTAAGAACTCAGCAGTAGAAAATTTGTTTTGTAACCTCAACAGTGGTGGAGCATTCTTAGAAAGTATTATAATAAATATGTGGGGAACATATATGTCCCGTTTATACATGGAGAAATACAAAATATATTACAAAGCCTCTTGAACGAGTATGCCATGCATTTTTATGGCCTGGAAAAGCTACTTGTGTTATAGTTTAGGCATTTAAACATCCTATAACCCTAATGGACCACTGAGGAAGCTTCTCAAGGTCATTTTATAATTAGAGGTCAGAATCACAGGCGGGATAAAGTGAAGAAACACTTTGTATGTCTGCAGTCAATTATTGCAATTTTCAATCTAAAAAATAACCATTTTCCAAGTTTACAAAGGGATAGAATTATAACTTGTAGGATCTTTTCCAAAAACAAAAGGTAAACATAATATGAAATGTATGACTGCTAGTCCCATCAAAAGTGGCCAGGGTGGAGACAAGTCAATCAACGAATGGTCATATTCAAACATAAGTAAGCAAAGTAGACAAAAGCATCAGAAGTTCCAATAAAGAAAGTAGTGAGCCTATAATTAGGTTGTAGCATACCGGCAGGCAAGGTAAAGGCAGGCAGCTGCAACATGGGTTATTCTACGGCCCTTTGTAAAATTACGGTCAAGAGCTATCTGCACTTCGAAAAGAAGAAACATCCATGTCACGATGCTGCATACCATGTCACGTGCTTCTATCTACGCGGATGACTTGGTTATCTTCCTCGCCCCGCGTGCCTTGGACTTCTACTGCATGCGGCGGATCCTGGACCTTTTTGCCGGGGCTTTGGGGCTAGCAACAAATCTAGACAAATGCACAATCACACCCATCAGATGCTCGGACGAGGACGTCGCGGAGGTGCTTCAAGCGTTCCCCTGCCAGGTACAGCCGTTCCCGATCACGTATCTGGGGGCGCCGTTGTCTGTATCTAAGCTTTGCCGTGCCCAGGAGCAACAACTGGTTGACAAAGTGGCAGCAAGGATACCCACATGGAAGGGGGGCTTGCTAACGACAGTTGGGAGGGCCACCTTGGTCAAGACTACGTTGTCGGCCATCCCGGTGCACATCTCCATCTGCTGCACGCTATCTTCATGGGCCATCAAGGAGATTGACAAACGGAGGCGCGCGTTTCTCTGGGCAGGCACGGGCGAGGTCGCGGCCGGCAAGTGCCGGGTGGCATGGACTGTCGCTTGCTCACCCACGGAGTTCGGGGGGCTCGGCCTCCCGAATCTGAGGGTCCTCGGATTCGCGTTACGTCTACGATGGAAGTGGCTACGTCGTTCTGACCCAGAGGCACCCTGGGCAGAGCTCCCTTGCAGGCCGGAGTGCGAAGTCGACGCGATGTTTCGGGCCTCCGTGCGGGTCCAGGTAGGGGACGGCGCTCGCACTCGTTTCTGGACGGATGCGTGGCTGCCGGCCGGACCCATCTCCTCCTTTGCGTCGGCACTTTTCGCGGCCGTTGGCCGCCGACGTCGCAAGCCCTCCGTACGGGAAGCTATGGACGGGCGACGGTGGACGACAGATATCACCGGTGCACGCACGGCGGCGGTCCTCACTCAGTACGCCGCCCTCTGGGATATGCTGTTGGACGTGCAGCTCCTCCCGGATGTTCCAGACCGTTTCATTTGGAGCGAGCGGGGAGTACTCCTCTTCCTCTGCGTACCACGCCTTCTTCATTGGTACAGCTTCCCTGCCAGGCGCAAAGGAGGTTTGGACAGCATGCGCCCCGCCGAAGGTGAAGTTTTTCTTCTGGCTTGCCATGCACGAGAGGCTCTGGACGGCTGAGAGGAGAAAGAGGCACGGATTGCAGCCGGACGCGTCGTGCGCCCTCTGCGCACAGGCTGACGAGACCCAGGACCACCTGCTGGCGGGATGCTTTTTCACAAGGGAGGTTTGGCATCGAGTCCTTGCTTTTGTGGGCGCCCAGTAGCTTGCGCCACAGGCAAGCGACTCCATTGCAGATTGGTGGCTCCGGACACGCGCTTTGGTGCCACCAGTCTTTCGTCGCGGCTACGACTCCCTTGTCATGCTAGTCTCCTGGATTATCTGGAAGGAGCGCAATCGCAGGACTTTCGACAACACCGCCATCGACATAGCGCAGATCCTACTACAGATCAAGGAGGAGGGCGAGGAGTGGATCGCGGCGGGCTTCAGCAAGCTGGCCCCCCTGTTTGCGGCGGGGACTTGATTAGCGAACCCCCCTCCCACGTCGCACAATTTGTTCCTTAGTTAGTACAAGAATTTCGCTCCACCGTTAAAGCCGGTGATCTTTGTAGTGTGTTTGCTTGTCCCTTTCAGAGGCAACTCGCCTCTGATCGAGGTAAGCCGTGTAACAAACTCCTTTTTTCCTTAAAGCAATACGCGCACAGGCGTGATTTCGAAAAAAAGAAATATATGCCTCGTAGAAGCGATGAGCCTTGTTAATGATAGTATCTCCACCGCTGACATGTAAGTTATTGACAATCTGACTAATCTCATCCTTCCCTAGTAAAATACAAAGTATAAACATTAGTTGGAAGAGTATCACGAGTAGTGAAAAATAAGTGCCTTAGAATCCATACCTTTGTCTAAGGTTCTTATACGGGAAATTGAGTACACAGAGTCATCAATGCTTTCAATAACACGTCCAGCAATGTGGCTCTGTATATCTCCAAAACATTAAAATCTGAAAAATTGGTAAAAAAACCAAATGTTGCAAAGAAATGAGTCAAAACCAAACCTGCCCATGGCTACCCTTAAAAAAAGTAGGCTCATCACTGAATACCGTGTCATCAAGAAGCTTCCCACATGTATCACAGCATCTGATTGTCAAACATGTCAGTTGATGTACAAATAAACAAGCACACGAGCCAAAAATTGCTTTATGAAAATAAAATGTAATGGACAGGCATTAACAGAGTGGTAAGCAAAGCATGGCCATGTCCATCAGAACAATAATACTGACATCCTTTTCGCAGAAAAAAAGAACAATAATACTGACAGGTTCTGCATTGTATATCCTGTTATATGCAAAGAACAGGGAGAGCTCAAAGGATCCTTAATGGTGGGGCGGTTACAAAGACAGTGATCGCAGTAAACCATTGCTGAAGGAAACTATACAGCCAATGATGACCAGCAGCTCACATCAACCTGTGAAGTTTTGGATGAATTTCCTGCTTAGTTACAAGCGCATATGAAATCATGTTCAGTTGTGTAAAATACATGCATATATTGAGAAAAAAAAAACTGACGGCCGGCCATGTTATTTTACTCAATTCCCCACTTCCCCATATCCAGCGGCGTGCCCAGTGGCCAGTACGGGACATTGGCTCATGGGTGTAACTAAATTAACGAGAACTGGATCCAATTCTCATCTCCCAAAATCTAGAAGAATCTAACCCCCCCTAGGTCGTCCAATTGAACATGGAGAATACGGGAATTTAGGTCCGGTGTTGGAGTCGCAAACCTGACGAAACCTGCGCTGCGTGGGTTCTAGACGGATTGCTGGTTCACGCCTTCACGCCACGCCTGCGGCCGCTGTGATCACCGCCACGCTAGCCTGTAGCCTTGCCGTTTCCGCCGCCGCAGCGCCACCAAGCCGCGGAAACTCGCCGCGGCGGTTTGCCGGTCGCTCGAGTATGCCCTGCTTGCCTTGATTTTGCAGGAGTTGCGTGCCGTGCAGTGCACACGCCGACGGAGAAGGCAGAGGGTTTTAGTAAGAGGCCGTGCTGGGCCTCTAGTTGGCAAGCCAGCCCACTCTGTGTACAGAAACCGGCCCACTCCGTGTATATGCTAAAAGCCCAATATGGTATAGTAGTTGGATCCAGAATGGCTCGCGAACGAGCAGGCTGTTATGGAACTGGATATAGTCCTTTACCGAGTCGGACAACAAATAAATAATAACGATTTTTTATTTTTATAATTATTATTAATTGTTTTTTTAAAAAATAACTCCCCCAATATTTTTCCCATTTTAATCTTTTATTATTTTTTCCAACTGAAATAGGAAAATTTATATCGCACCAATGAAGTGATGAATTTCTCTCTACCATGAATTCGCTTAACACCAACCACTGGGGCTGAGTCGAACAAAGCATAAACCCTCCATTTTCATAAGCTATACAACAAATGAGGTTTCAAACAAACAACCCTAAGTCTCTTCAAACAGAAGCATCCAACATAGCATGACATAAAATGCATTATATAATTCTAATTAAGAATCCGATGTACAACAAATTAGGATCATCAGCAGGAGAATTAGCACAAAAAATTAGGCACGTCCCTGTTTTCTTTTCCAACCATATAGATAATCTTTCCATGTTAACATAGCATAGGCACTGCGTTGCAAAGACAAACCATGAAAATGAAGCTACGGGGTGTGTTGTGTTCATATCATGCTTCTGAGATTGATATAAAACAAGATTCCCTTGTGCCGTGCAGCTTCTTCAAGTGCTTGGGGAGCTCAGAGGGAATAAAGGTCTCGAAATCCCAGGCTTTTGCCATGATAAATGAGGTCTACTCATCAGAGCTACCTTCTTCTTCCCTCATATATTGAAATGATGACTTGACAGTTTTGTTTGGCGTGTCAATGGCCACGAGCCACGTGTTATCGTACTCAATCCCATCCATAATGTGCCCTTGATTTGCCATCACAAAGTACACGATGCTTGGGTCATTCAAGCTGACATGAGGGAATTGTAAGGGCATGGGAGGGAGTTTTGCAAAGGCTTCAGACACCAAGAGATCTTCTGATGTGACCACAACACCTTTCTTCCAAATCATCTCATGCTTTTCTATTATCTCTAATGTCCAAGACTCAGCTACGAAGCCTGATTCAGGGATGTATTCTGAACCAATCATCATGCCATTGCCACCAACCACACGGACAAACTTCATGACACCACTCTCCTCGTTAACACCCACAGCCATGAACATGTCCGCCAATGATTTGCCAAAGCCATGACGATACATGCCAGGTAGCTTGGCAGGTAAGGGAGCTCAGGGCTATCATTGAACACGTCGCAGAGCAAGATAGCACCTTGGCAGTAATCCACCCAGCACAGGTAGCGACCGAACGGGACGACGGCGTCAGCAGACCAATTCCACATGAGCTGCTCCAAGTCTAGCTCAGCAGAACCATGGACGACACGCATCTTCTTGGACTGCCACCGGCTGGAATTAGAACTGGATGGAATGAGCACGTGCAGCTCGGGCTCCTCTGAAGTCCTGATGATCTGCAGCTCCGCCACGGCCACGTCGTCCTCGCCACGGCGCAGACGCCCATGTCCAGGCACTCCAGCCGGCGCAGGTTCTGGTCGGTGTAGCGGAAAGATCCCGCCTTGAACATGGCCCCGAACTCGGGCAAGGTGCCGTAGACGGAGGGGAGCCGATGGAGCGACGGGGCAGCGCCTCCAGCTGCCCTGTAGAGGAAGTAGTCGTACATGTCGTGAGGGTACTCGCGGCGGGGAACGGGGACTGGGTAGATCATCTGGAAGAGCACCGCGTCACGGTGGGCCGCCACGACGTTGAAGCGGAGGTGCTCCAAATCACAGGCCGGCCACGACAGTTAGATCACCGACGGCCGTGGCGGATCGTGGAGCTGGAAGCAGACGCTGACCTTGTCGCCCAAGGAGTTGGTGGAGGACGCCGCGGTGGGATCGGCGGCAGGGAAGGAGGTGTCGTCCCTCAAGAAGATAAAGCGGTCGAGTAGCGCCCAATCGGGGAGGGAGGCTGCGGCGGCGGCCATGGCCGGCCAAGGTGTCGTCCGAATCGAAACAAATTTAACTTCTCTAGGTCGTCCAATTTGAACATCGGGAAATTATACGGGAATTTATGGATGACGGATGGACAGTCGGAGTCGAAAACCTGAAGAAGAGCCTGGCACTGTGCGTCTTCTAGACGGATTGCTGGCTTCTGGTTCACGCGGCCGCTGCGATCACCGCCACGCTGGCTTGTAGCCTAGCTTGCCGCTTCCGCCGAAGCACGGCAGCAGTGGCGCCAGCAAGCCGCGGCCACTTAAAAAAAAAAAAAGCGACCCGACTAGATTCGAATCCAAATTTAGGGCCTATTTGAATTCACATGACTAAATTAAAATAAACTAAATTTAATTTTTTAATTAGATAGCTAAATAAAAACTAAAATAGGACTAAAATGCATCAGTGCTTAGTGCACCTGGAGCTGCTGAACTGGACTACAAGAGACACGGGCTGCCCCATAGATTCGCCCCGACTCGCCCCTTCCACGCCCGCCACCGCCCACGGAGATGAAGCACCGCCGCCTGCCACCCGTCCTCTTCCTCCTTGCGTTCGCGCTCGCGATCCTCTCCCTCGCCTTCCACTGCCACCTCCCCCCCTGGCGGCGCATCCCGGTTTGCCGCCGCCGGAGACGACGGCCCTTCGCTAGAGTCCCTGGTGGTGCGCGACATGGACAGGATCGGGGCCTCGGGGGCGCCCTGCCCCGCGCCGGTGGATGCCCGGCCCTTCGCCGGCGGTCGCGCTACGCCCGCGGCCCCACGCGGGCGGCAGCGCCCGGGATCAGCGCCGGTGGATGCACCCGACCCTTCGCCGGCGGCCGCGCCCCGCACCCCGCATCTCCCCTCCGGCGCCCAGCCCACAAGCAAAGCGGCGCGCGGCGCCTGCTGCTCCCCCTGCGAATCCAAGGCAACGCGCCTCCCCTTCCCGACCGATGGCGGCGGCAAGCGGCCCCGTCCCTTCCACGGCTGGCGACGCGCCGCTGGTGGCACGCGACTTCCTCTCCAGCTGCGCCAGCGCGTGGTGGCCTCCATCCCCTTCCCTCTGCTTCCGGCCATGGAGGCTGGGCCGGCTGGCATCCTCCACGTTCCCGGCGAGGCGGCGCGCCCCCACCCCTCCGTGCCTCAGACGGAGCTCGTAGGCCGCCGGAACTCGCAGCATCACGAGACCTTCGCGCGTGACCCGCCCTCCATGTTCGCGAGCGCCCCGCCCATCGGAGCTGGCCGGCTCCGCGCTGTCTGCCTGCCGAGCTCCATCCCTTCACCAGCGGTGCCGGCCCCCTTCACTAGCGGCAAAGAAAATGGCATTTGCAGCCAGCGACAACAGCAAGCGTGGGAGTAGCCAGCCAGGGGCAGCAGCCAAGCAGCAAGGTAGTTTGGTCTTTATTGATATGTTTTAATTAATTTTTAATCACTTTTAGTCCTAACAACCAAATAGGATGACTAAAGTTTAGTCTTTAGTTTTAGTTATTACTTTAGTTTAGCAGTAAAGAACCAAACAGGGCCTTAACTAGTCGGACAAGAGATAAATAGCGATTTTTATTAGTTGTTTTTTTACAAAATATAATTCGCCCTGAACAATCTACTACTAAAATTTCAGTTGAATCAAAGAAATATACTGCTATTGAAATTGTACAAATTTTAAGTCTCGTTAAAGTGATGAAATTTCTTCTCTAAAAGATCAATTATTTTTCTGTGTGAGCATAGATGGAGATAAAATTTTGCATCCCCTATATCGTCTCCGGTGGCGGATCTAGGATGGGAACCAAGAGAGGGCTAAACAATGAAGATTTAGGGCAAGAGCTAGAGATTAATGATGATTTTAGACTAGTAATAGTGATTTATGAAGAGATGAGGCTCACAGGGGCTGTAGCCCCTGCGGCCTCCACCCTTGGATCCGCCACTGATCGTCTAGGGTGTCTGAATTTTTTGTTGCTATTTACTCCATCAGTCTCAAAATAAATGTTATTCTCGCTTTTTGAGAAGTCAAAATTTTTAAATTACCGGTAATTATATATTAAAATATATAAATATTTATGCTAAGTAATTAGTATCACCAAAAAGATCTTTAAGTCTAGTTTTTTAATAAATTTATTTGGAGATATAAATGTTACACGTATTTTCTATAAACCTAGTCAAAGTTGAAAAAATTTGAACTGCACGCTTCCCATAGCGTCATTCTTTTGGGATGGAGAAAATAGATGATATACAATTTTTCATTGTTTGATTATAGAAAAAAATATAATTTATCTCTTCTGAGTTCCTTTTGGTTGTTGGGGCGCCTGATATATATAGTAAATCCCATAAAGTTCACATGAAAAAGGTTGTACTTCACAATCTTTATAACCTTGTACTTCACATTCTTTATTTTGAATTCATATTAATCGATGCAATATTTAGATCCATGTGTAGAAATGTGAACATTCTATCAACGACAAAGGCTGTGATCTATAAGGTCTAGATCCCATTCAACACTATAATCTCCTATAATTTTTTTTGAGTAAAATGCAACGGAGGTCCTCAAACTAGTGGCTTCCTCCCATCTAGTTACTCAAACTATGAAAATAACTATCCGGATTCTTGACTACTGTCGATGCATACCAAAGGTCTAAAACCTGCCACACTAGCACCAATGGCTGACATGAATGTGCCATAGTGGCACTTGGATACTATGGTCGTGAAACTTGTTTTTTTAAAAAAACCTGTGACCACAGCGGAATTGCCCCGCACGCGCCTCAGCGACCACGACAGCGTGCTCAGCGCCACCACGGCCATGGCCATGGCAACGAAACACGTGCGGCGTGCCCTGACACGTTGTCCAACCACCGTGGCACCGCCACATCACAGGTTGGCACAGGCGTAGCTTGTTTTGGACCTTTGGCGTGTCTCGGCGATATATTAGAGATCCATATAGTTGTTTTTATAGTTTGACTACCCAGATGAGAGGAGATCAATAGCTTATGGACCTCCGATGCATTTTACTTTTTTTTCACATGAGATCATATATCCTATAATTTTGTTCACACGAGATCATATAGAAAGTTAAGATTTCATAAGTGTAAACATTTTATTCCAAATATTCATGCCTTTGCACGAGGTTTTCGTTACATACGTAGATGCATGCATTGCGTTTCACAATCACACGCAGTGACACGACACAAGCAAGCTATATTCTGATGGTTCGTATTACTGGTACCCAGGACATAGCTTTATTAATTCCACAAGCAGAGCTAGGGGAACAGGGCCTTGCGTGGTCAGGAGTTGACCTTGGAGCACGTGATCCTGATGTGGCCCTGGGACCCAGTCTTTGGGGCGATGTCGTTGCCCATGTTCACCATGGCCGTCGCGAAGGCGCTGCTGAAGGCGGACGTGTTAGACGCAAAGCTTCTGACCGTGCTGTCCGTGCTGCCGCCGTTGAACAGCTGCTTCTGCGACAGCAGGTTGCTAAAGTAGCCATTGTCGAAGGAGGTGGGCGACCCTGCGTTCAGCGGCGCCAACGTGGAGTCGCTGCTGCCGTTGTCCTGGGGGCAGCTGGCCTGGAGCGACGTCGCGAACGTCGAGTTGATGTTGGTGTCGTTGTAGATGTGGTCGCGGAAGAAGCGACACTGCGCCTGCCCGATCGTGTGCCCCCTGCAATGCAAATCCCGACATGCACTCATCAGCTTGTGTTCTCCTAGTCAGAGTACATTTTTGTGCAGGCAGATCTAGTGGAAGACGTATGGATCATGAATCAATGGCAGGCATCCTACGTACTTACCCGAGAGAGAAACCATGTCTGTGACGCTGAGGTTCTTGTTTGCGAATGACTGGGTGAGGTTGGCGAGGTCGAAGGATGGAGCCGGCAGGTCTCGTTCTGCATTGTCTTTGCTTGCAGTGGTGGAGTCCCTTCTTCCTAGAAGAACAGTCCATGACGGCCTTCCCCAGCTGCATGCAGATCGCGTTCCAATAAACCTCTATCGATCATCCTAGCTAGCTATCTATACACAAGTAGCTATATGTCTATCATATAAAAACTTACCGCCACGACGGAGTCACGGACGGCGACGGCGAGTGTAACAGCCCAAATGGCCGTGGGTCTAATTCACGGTATGGGCCGGTGTCACTGTAGCAGGGCAGTGGACCGAGTCACTGCAGCGGACTGTACTGTATATCCGGGATCACAGATACTGTAGCAGCATGGTATTGTAGCTCGGGTACTATAGCAGTCTGTTACTGTAGTACCGAATCAGGACGGGACAGTTTTGGTTTACTATAGCACGGGGCTGTTCACCGGGTACTGTAGCATCGCGAAGCACTGTAGCAACCAGCGTTTAGTACCATACCGTGAACTTTGAGGTGAACTGACCAGCTTAAATACCAGGGCCAGGGACGCGTATTAACCTTCGGTTAACCGTTTTGAAACGAAGCGAGGACGAAAGTTCAAATAGGTTTTTACGCAGGCGGGACCCGCTCCTCGGTAGAGTGGGCCTGAGCCGTGTGCCGGGACTGGGTTATTACAGCGAGGATGCCAGCGCAGGAGACGGTCTGGTTGCACACGGCCTCCACCTGCGTCTTGATGTCGTCGATGACCTGAAACCCCTCAGCGAGTTCTTGTTCGGGACCGCCCCTTGCTTGCCGGTGAAGCTCCCCGTGTCCGCCAGCAGGACAGATGTGTCGCAGCCCTGCAGTTCGCACACAAATCTGCAACTTTTCAAAGATGCATGCATGTATGTGTGAGAGCAAGAGTGTCTTTTTTTTAGACCAAAGGCACCTTGTGCCCAGCTTATATTGAAAGCTGTAAAGAGTACGCTACTGCTGGGGAACCAGCTTACAGAAATAGGCGCAACTCTGCTCACAACCTCCACTCTTGAGCACCTAAGCATACAAGATGAAAAACTACTTAAGAAAACAGGCCGCTGGGCACTACACCTGATAGGCAAAATGACCCCAAACTGCTAAAATAATCTTAATCTGAAACTATAGGCATCAGTTTTTGTTCCCCCTCTTCTCCTTCCTGATCTTCATGCATCAGTTACAGGCATGTCACCACCTTGTCAGCTCCGATTGCAGCTTCAACAGCTATTCCTCCTTTCTGTTGGCCTCCTTCATGTCCATCATCTTCCATTGCTTTAGATTCCCCTAGACTCGATAGGCGACCTGCTTTGGAGATTTAATAACAGTATTAGAGAAAACCAAATCATTTCTGGTGTTCCACAGAGCCCACCCCACTGCCCCCATAAGCCACCAGGCAGTGCTTTTAGCACCTCCTTCCCTTTGGTTGTCTATCACATCCTGGAAACTAGTAGTTGAAATGGGAATGTGGTCCCAGCGTAGACTATCTCTAACCCAAGTCCATATAGCTACAGCAATTGGACACTGAAATAACAGATGATTAGCTGTCTCCTCATGTTCACAGAACTTGCACACTGTCTCCTCTTTCCAATTTCTTTTCCTAAGTTGTTGGACTGTTTGTAATCTATCATGCCAAGCCATCCAGAGAAAATTCTAGATTTTCAGTGGAATTTTAGCCCCCCATATCTCCAACATTCTTGTGTCCCTTACCCCTGGGTTAGTGATAAGCCTGTATAGACTTCTTGTAGTGAATTTTTCAGAGTTTTCTAATTTCCAAGTCACTTTGTCATCTCCCTCTCCCAGATATATGCCTTCCATCATGTTCATGAGCTCCATCCATTCCTGATTCTCTCCTCCCCCAAACACTCTCTGTAAGAAAGTGACCAGTGTTTTTGATGGGCTTCCTGAACTGAAATGTCTTGCTCATGACAAATTTTAAACAATTTAGGGCAAACAGTTTTCAAAGGAACTTCCTCAACCCAGATGTCTTTCCAAAATCTTGTCTGTTTTCCCTCTCCAATTATGTGTGCTTCCCCCTTTCATACCAGTCTTTGACCCCAAGCAAACCCTGCCAGAATTGTGATGCTCCTCTGTTTTTGCTTTGACAAAAGCCTTTCCCCCTCAAATGTTTCCTCCTTAGGATGTTCAAATATAGACTATTGTCTCCACTTTCCAGCCTGAAAATCCATTTGCATACTAAAGCTATATTCATGGCTCTGGTATCCACAAACCCCAGCCCCCCAAATTCCTTATGTTTGTCCAGAGCATCCCATCTAATCATATGGAACCTCTTCTTGTTTCCAACCCCTCCAGTAGAATTTGCTCCTAGTTGCATCAAATCTCTGGTGAATACCTTCATATAGAGAATAGAATCCCATTGTGTACATGAGAATGTAGGACAGACAAGAATTAATCAGGATAGACTTCCCCCCTGAAGATAGATGGCCACACTGCCAAGTTTGCAGTCTCTTGTCAATCTTATCAGCTGAATCACTCAGTTCAGCCTTGCACAACCTCTTGTCACTACTGGGTAACCCCAGATATTTCATTGGAAAAGCCCCCAATTTGCAATTGAAAGCATTTGCTATGTGTTGACTTTCCTCCCTGTCCAACCCCACTATGAACACCTCACTTTTCAGATAGTTAATTTTCATTCCTGAGAGTTCCTCAAAGCAGAACAACAGGAACTTTAGATTGGAGATGTCCTCTTCTATGTTTTGCAGGAAGAGGACCGTATCATCTGCGTACTGAAGGTGAGTTAAGCCCCCATCCACCAGGTTCTCACACACACCAGGAATGATTCCTTTCTCATTAGCGGTCTTTAATAATTCTGAAAGAGCATCTGCCACCAGATTAAACAGGTCTCCTTGCCTTAAGCCTTCATAACTTCTAAAGTACTGCCCAGTTTCCCAATTCAAATTTATAGCCACTCTCCCCCCTTTTACTGTTGCCATAATCCAATCAATCCACCTTTTAACAAACTTTTTTCTTAGTGAGAACCTCTTTCAGAAAACTCCAATTAACCTTGTCGTAGGCTTTTTCAAAGTTCAACTTCAGCACAATCCCTTTCATTTTCTTAGATTTTAGTTCCTGCAAAATCTCATGAATAATCAAGACCCCATCTAAGATATACCTCCCTGGGATAAATGCGGTTTGGGAAGCACTAATGACCTTGCCAATGATTTTATTCAGTCTAGCAGTAAGCACCTTGGTAATAATCTTATAAATTACATTTAATAAGTAGATAGGTCTAAACTGCCTGATTTGGTTAGCCCCCTTTACTTTAGGTAACAACACAATGATGTCATAGTTCAACCTTGCAATGTCCAAATGGCCCTTGTGAAATTGATTCAGCATTTCTAAAATATCCCCCTTAACTTGACCTCAAAAAGATTTGTAGAAAAGTGTGGAGAAACCATCAGGACCTGGAGTTGTATTGGTTTTCATGTCATTGACTGCATCTTCTAGCTTTGGCATACTAAAAGGTTTCGTGAGCCAGATGTTATCTTCAGCATTTACTTGGCCTCCTTCTCCCTAAAAATTTGGACCCAGATGAATAATTGGATCAGGTCCCCCTCCAAACAGGGTTTTATAAAAATTAGTTATGTATGTTCTCAGTTCCTGGGATTCTTCAATCATTCTATCCCCCTCTACCAGATTCTTGATCAGACACTTCCTTTTCCTTCCATTGGCTATGTTGTGAAAAAAGCTTGTGTTAGCATCCCCTTTGAGGATCCAATCGTCCCCCTTCTTTGCCACATCATCTCTTCATCTTCATATATCTTGATTAGTTCTTCCTCTAGACTGTATCTCCTTTGCCATTTCTCATTACTCAACATAGTTCCTTCTGCTTGTTTATCCCACTTCTCTATCTCTAGTAACAATGTCTGTTTTAATTTCCTCTGATCACTCCCCCAGTTCATGCTCCAACCTGTCATAGCTTTTCTCAGATTGCCAGACACCACTTTCCAGTGATCCAGAATGTATACTTTGTGTCTGTCTGGCCACTTGCTAAGGATCTAGTCTTTGAAACCATCTTGATTCAGCCCTGCCCCTACAAACCTAAACAGCTTGGATCTCCTCCCCTCGTTTTCCTGATTAGTTTCCACTAACAGTGGACTATGATTAGGACCAATCCTTGTTAAGGATCTTGCATTGACTAAAGGAAAACACAATTCCCAGTCTGTAGAAATGAACACTCTATCAAGGATAGCCATAATGGGATTCAGCTGGTTGTTGGACCATGTAAATCTTCCCCTGCTCTGTGAGGCTCTCTTAGCCCTGTCATCTATGAAATGATTGAACATGTTAACCAAACTTGAGTTAATGTTGCATTTGGACCTATCAACAGCCTCCCTTACTAGGTTAAAATCCCCTCCTATGATTACATGACAATCAATTGTGATAATTCTTTCAAACAATTCCCTAAGAAAATCAGCCTTTAGTTCTACTTGAACAGGTCCATATACATTGATCATCCCTCACTTGAGATCTGGGTTCACTGTTTCACTATCATGCATTGGCAAAATCTCCCCTCCACATAGTCTATTAAGTTAAGGTCTTCTTTATTAATGCCCATCAACAGGCCCCCAGACCTCCCATTTGGGTTGATCCACTTCCACAGCATATCCTACCCCTTAGCAAGGTTTGTAAGCTCTCTTGGAGTGAAACTTTGCTTAATAGTTTCCTGTAAGTAGATCACCTCAAACTGATGCTTTAAGCATAATTCCCCCAACTGTTTTCTCCTCCCCCTGCTGTTGATCCCCCTGATATTCCAAAAGAGGATCTTCATTTGATCTTTATGTTTTCCTCCATCCTGCCAGATTTGCTGGGGATGGAGCCACCTCTTCTTCCTCTTCAACTCTTGTCAGCTCCCCAGTGTAACAGCATGATCATCAGAGCCCTCATCATCTGACACCCCTCATCCACTGAAGCAGTCTGTTGTTCCTTATTATTTTCTTTCTCCTTTGCCTTTTCAAGTCTAGCAATCTCCGCCTGGGCCAGTTCTCTTGCTTTGATTGTGTTAATGAATTTATCTATCTTTTCATCATCCTTCCCCAATACAATGTTACACTCACTAGCTATGTTTGCAAAATGAGAATTATTCACATGCTGTAAAATGGAGAAAGAGTTGTGATTTATACCTGTGGGTTCCTTGCTTGCTCTGACCCTCTTGGCCTTCTCCAGTATTGGCATGCCAGAACCCTTGTTCCTGCTGCTCCTTTTGTTGCCTAGGCAGGAGGAGGGATAGGCATTTCTTGGGTAAGAGAAGGAATCACTGTGGCCCCCTGAATGCCCCTTTTACATTGGTCTCACCTTCCAGAGCTATTTCAGAGTTCTGAGATTGGGAAAACATGGGACCCTCCCCATCTATGCAAACTTCCATATGTTCTTGTGTTTGGACTAGTGTCATTGCAGTTTCTTCTATTGCAATCTTCATCTCTTTGCTTTGTGTGGAGTTTTTTCCCTCCGTCTTTAATGGTGGAGGGGTGGTTTTTTCTGTTTCCTCCTCTAAGCCTGCTCTCGAACTCGAGTGATTTTTCCCCTCCTAAGCTAACCCTGCTTGCTGGACTCTGGTGCCTTGCCCTGCCCATCATTTTGCCCATGCTCTTGATCATGTTGCAGGAAATCATCAAATTCATCTTCCTCATCATCGCTAAAGTCATCTTCATCCTCGTCATCTTCCTTGTTTTCTGGCACATCTTTGATGATTTTCTTGCCCGGCTTGATCTTTTCTGATTCCACCAACTAGGATACTTTGACTTCCTTCTTGTTGGAGTATACCCTGTTGGTACCTTTGATATGGTTGGATCTTTGCAGGCAAC
Source organism: Bothriochloa decipiens (assembly GCA_023333625.1). Taxonomy (NCBI): domain Eukaryota; kingdom Viridiplantae; phylum Streptophyta; class Magnoliopsida; order Poales; family Poaceae; genus Bothriochloa; species Bothriochloa decipiens. The sequence goes on from CM041631.1 coordinate 1,696,668, forward strand.
TTTAATTCTAACTGGGCCTAAACCCATCAAAGTGGATTGGTCCAGTACCTCAAACTCCCCCACCATGTAAGCAAGTGCTTCCATGGCTTTCTCCTTTCTTGCCTAGTATGAGACCCCCATTACTTGAACCTAGACTGAGGTAAGCATATCACAGCAGCCAGTCATCATATCAGCCTTTTTCATAGACACCTTCATACCAGAAATCTTGCATTTGAAGTCATAGAACCTGGTTAGATCATCCAGATCTTTGATGGATGGAACCACAAACATGTATTCATTGGTGGCTACTTTCTTCACTTGCCAGTCCCAGGTTGAGCTCACTAGATACTTCAGTTTAATTGTGACTTTCTCCACATCCCCCTTTTCTTCTAGAACTATCATTATAGCTGTGATCGGGCTGTTTTCTCTGTCTTCCTCATTGACATGGACTTGTATGCTGTAGAAGAGTTGACCTGGTAGGCCATAGGCACACAACTTGATCCCTCTTTCTTTAGATGCTGGGCAATTTGATGCCATATGTCCAGACTCGTAGCAGCTGTAGCACACTGGCTCATTGGGGCAGTTGCAGCTTTTGTGTCCTGGATGATTGCATCTATAACATATGTCCTCCCAGTCCCCCTTGTTGCGGCTTGGGTTACCTTTAGCTTTCTGATTCCTCTTCAGCTTGTGTCGCAGATCCTCTTCTTCATAGTTGGATGCTTTCCCATCCTGAGCCCTTCTCTTAGCTCCCCGTAGATCCTTCTTCCCTCTGGGCACATCTCAGCCATACTCCCCACGGTTCCTGTAGCCCCCTCTTCCTTGATCCCAGGCATTCCTATCCCCCCTCTCTATGCTGCTCAAATCTTTGCTGGTTAGGGTAGTGGTTGTACCTTTCTTGGTGCTCAAAATCCCCTTCCCTTTCTCGATTGCTTGCTGCATCTCCCCTCCACTGCTCCCTGTGGTCGTCCTCGTGACCCGCGCAGTAGACTCCCCACCCTCCTCCGCGCTCCATCTCCTCACCTACCACTTCGGTGAAGGTTCTAGAGTTGGTGGTCCTCGCTTCCACAGCTTGGATCTTCTTCGCTTGTGCTCCATATTTTTTTTGTTTCGGCCGCCGTTGTCGGATGGCCAATGTGTGTGGCTTCTAAAGCCCTAGCTTTGGGGACCCAGAGCCACTGAACAGATCTTGGCCGTTCATATGAGTGATTGAACAAATCTTCAATATTGGACCCAAACTCATATGACTGTGGATTTGGCCCATCTGACCCACTCGGCCCATCTTGATCAGTTGTCTTCCCCCCCCCCAAAATTTCCCCGATCTCGCTCAACTCCAGCGATACCCTCGCCGGCTTGCTCGTCGGTGCTGAGGGTAATCACATCAGCGCTGCTTCCAATGCCAACGCCGCTTCCTCCAACTCCCTCATCTCCACCCTGATCATTGCTTCCTCTTCACTTGCACCCCTTGTCATCGCCTGTCACTTCCCCCCTTTCAGACCCCTCTTGCTCCGGTCTTGGCCTGAAATCAAACAACGATGTCTTGATATCCTCTGCTTGTTTCTTCTTCTGTTGTTCCAGGTCCCATGGAGTCATACGTTTCCCCCTGATTGGTTGACTCCAGGCCCCACTCGCTGTGGAATTCCTCCCCGCCGACGAACAGCCGCCAAAACTTTGTGGATCCTCCCCAGGTTGGAACGCCATGGTGAGCCTCCTATTCCGGTTCATCCCGCCGGCGAGGGCTCCCTGCGCTTCCCTGGAAAACAGCCACGAGAACAAAACTGCAACCCCAAACAGATGGGAGACCAGAAAAACAGAGAAAAAAACAGGGGAGATCGTCGGACCTCCGACCTAAGGCGAGGAATACCTGCGCAACCTAGGTCAAGCTGACCGGCGGTCCATCCCGAATGTTTTCTCCTACTTTTCCGTCCTTCTCGCCGGCTCGGTCGTCCCCCCGATACGGATTTCGCCGCAGTCGAGCACGCCGTCTTCGCTCCCTCCCTGTCCTTCTATGCAGGTAATCATCGACGAAGCAGTCGTGGAAGTGCAGGCGTGCAGCCTGAGCAGGGACGCCCCCATGCGGGCCTCGTTGTTTACCGCGGCCGCCACCGCACTCTTAATAGTGTCCAGAGCCTTGGGGCACGACGTGTCGTAGAACGTGGACGACAGCTGCGCGGTGGCCACCGACGAGGACAGGGCCGCTACAGCGAGTACCAGCAGGCTGAGGCGAGAAGCCGACGCCATCATCGATCGGACTGTGTTTGTTTTGTATAATCCTTCTCTCTGTGATCTGTATAACTACCTAATCGCTCTCGATAACTGCGCTGCATCTGCATTATTATTGCAGCTAGCTTGCATCATCCTTGGCACTTTCTTATACTTTTAAAAAAAAACTTTGGCAGTAGTTTGGCGCCAATTCATCATCAATCTAGCTAAGTGTAATCTCTCACCCCACTCTCACTCCACTGCGGCAACGAACAGCACCCCCATCCAAAACTGGCGCCTAACTTGTCTAGAAAACCGTGAGTAATGACCAAATTTCGTGCAAAATAGGCCACGGCGAGATGCGATCCGATTCGATTAGTAGTTCAAAACGCACGAACCAGCCACAGGGCAGGCCACCAGATGCGTCACACAGGCCCAGTTAAACTATTGCCGCTCCCACCTACGCCAATCGCATTGTAGTAGAACAGTCTCTTTTTTTTAAAGATCCGGTAATCCGGCATTGTATTAATAAGCAAGAGAATAGAGTTGTCATCTTACATGCACGAGATGCGCTATCTCATATAACAGACCGCCATATAAGATTAGATACATCTATGCTAATTACTCACGGTATTTAATTCTCTCCATTGGGTGAATAAAATTCCCCTTCTTGTCGACATCCAATCTGAACAGACTCTTGCTCCGGCCTTTAGCTTCAATGCTGCAAGTTTCGGTCGGTCGTGCGATTTCATCATCGGGTTGTTTGCCTCCACTGGTTGTGTCCACGCTTCAGTCACGATCTCCTCAAAAACTAGGCTTCTGATCCATAATTGTTCTAATTTAAAACTCACCATCCTTGGACTATGATGCATACAGCTCTTGTAGTAGAAACTGCCACAAATCCAATCCACAACCCCAACATAGTACTTCACATTTGAAAGCAAGTCCACCTCAGCCGGCACTGACGAAGACAACGCTATCATAAGGAATGTGCTGCACTACTGCTCGTCAGGCTGCCCGTGCTTCAGAAAAGTCCTCTGCATGCGTTGCTCGACGAAGAATATTCAAACAAATGCCACAGTCATATATAAAAGAATAATCGCAGGATGCATGAGGAGATCCATCGACCTCAGTGCTGTGCATGTCGCAGTCTTCTTGGAGTGGAACAGTCTCAAAGTGTGTCCTCCATGGTCACCAAAGACATGCGGGCAAGTGGCGTACGACTGTAGGAGTAGGACAACCAGCTAGCTATCCCTGATACGCTGCACTCCAATACTCCATATGCATACAGTTACGTTGTGGGAAGTGAAGACATTAGACGTGTCATGTGTGCACTTTAATTTGCTCAGAGTATCTGTACTCAAAATAACTGATCGCTGACGTGGATGAGTTCAGCTAGATAAATTACAATAAGGCAATATTATTCTGTTCGGTTAGCAAATTGAAACTGCAAGCACACCAATCAAATCAGTTCAGGATCTTATAGAAGTATATATATAACAAATGCATTTGTAGCCTTGCAGGACGCCGTTTTTGTAAGCTGCCCAAACGTCAGCCTCCAAAGTCTTTCATGCTCCATGTCTTGTGTGTGGAAAGTTTGCACAAGTGGACGAGACAGGGATAAAGGATCTATCGACGACGTCGATGCCACTGATTTCGCCAAGAGCTGAGGCCGGTCAGCATTCGTCCAAGACACTTCTATTTTGCTCTGACTGCTGTGCGTTCATTTCACACTTGCTGAAAACGCCTTTCCTAGCTGCATGTGCATTGGCCTCGACAAGATTAGCCCATCGACCGCGATGTTGACGAGATACTAGTGTGTATAATTTCTTTTGAACACTTCCCAGTCATCAGGCTCCAGCTAGCAGCGCTGGTAGACTTAGTCTAACTGAGAGGACCTAGTAGCATGCACTACCGAAAACGTCGTATTTGTCGAGTGCCACCCGCTTTACCGAGTGGCAAAGATTGAACACTCGGAAAAGAACTCCTTTGCCGAGAATCAGGACTAGCACTCGGCAAAGGAGGCTTCATCGAGTGTCTGGCTCTCGGCGAAGCCAGACACTCGCCAAAGATTCTCTTTGCCGAGTGTCCGGCTCTCGGCGAAGCCAGGCACTCGGCTTAGAGTGACGGGGGCAAACCGCGTCCGTCGCCGTCACATTTGCCGAGTGCCATTCCATCGGGCACTCGGCAAAGATGTCTTCTTTGCCGAGTGCCGAGCCACGCACTCGGCAAAGAGCCACGTGGCGGGTACTGGGCCCAAGCCGGCCCCTTTTTGCCGAGTGCCAGGCTGGGCACTCGGCAAAGCATGCTTCTTTGCCGAGTGCCACGGCTCTGGCACTCGGCAAAGATCCTGTCTGCCGAGTGCCAGTGATGGCACTCGGCAAAGATTTTTTTTAATTTTAAATTCAAAGTTTTTCTGTAGCCCTGGTATATTGTATTCAAAAACATGTTCGAATTTAAGACTTTTTTATAATATTTTACTATATTTCTTGAATTAATTTTGTTTCCTTACATTTTTCTTGAAAAAGTAAATTTAAACTGTAGGTGCATGAAATAATGAAACATAGTCATTCAAACAATGATATTCATGTTGGAGAGTGTATTTTGAGGTTGTGTCCATAAATACCCAAAAGTTTAAACGCCTTGTCTACGAAACATGACAATCCAGGTGCGGTAGAAGTATTTTTTAATTATATAAAATCCAACCAAAATTCAAAAATGATAAAACTTGTCTAGGTGTCATGTTATCGCATGTAGAGGCTATGATAAAAATTTGAGAATGTTTGGAGTAAGTTGCTACGTCGGATGCCTAAAACCTTGACATCTCCACATGTGATAATTTGAGAATGCTTGTGGAGATAATTTCTAATTCATGTAATACTATATTATGCTTATTATTACTTTGCAATTATATTTTGTTTATTTTGCATCTCTTTACAAGTACTTCTTGGTTATTTGTGCTAATTGGTTTAATCTTTGTCATTGCAAGCACAGGACAAAATGTTGGGCGGAGGTAGACAACCACGACGAACGGGGTCAACTCGCGCTCCCAGAGTACTGCCGCCGATGAGGAGGAGGAGGAGGAGCTGTCATTGGTGGAGTCATCGACGAGGGCCCGCGGACGTCGCCTGTCGATGAGGGAGCTGTTTCCCGGCCCGATGCCCCAGCAGGATGACGACGACCGGCAGGTGGACCTCCACGCAGCAGGGGGTCATGACGACCAGGAGGAGGATCGGGGCGAGGAGGAGGACTGGGGCGAGGCGACACCAGGTGAGACGCCTACGGCTTCCTCTAGTTCGAGGAAGCCCTACCCATGCGGGGTCACACACCTCCCTTCGGCACCGCTCACGCTTGCCAATTGTCCGGTGATTTGACCCACCGGTGATATGTAAGTCACCATTCATGTTTTCACGACTTATTCATATGACATGTTGAAAATCGAACTTCAGACTAATAATTCTTCTTAATGACTCGTGCAGTAACTGGACGCTTGTGAGCGAAGGGGGTTCACGCCATATCAATGGCATGCAGAGCCTCCTGATTAAGAAGCACTACCCTGGCAGGGTCACCCACAAGGGGGAGACAGGGCCGCCCTGGAAGTGGGAGTACTTCGCGAGCGTCAAGGATGATAACGACGTCCCTCTTACGACCAAGATCAAGAACGAGTTCTGGGTGAGTCTTCATCGCACCTCGTTGCTCAATACTGCGTTGGACGTTCTTGATATAATGAAATGATACATGATGTCTGTATGCAGGAGTGGTTCATGTGCAAGCCGAGGCACGAGGTCGAGGCGGCGCGAGTGCAGGACAATGTCTGCAGAGACTGACTCAAGGACATGTACCACGAGGTTCACCTCTAGGTCCTCATCACCTACCCCGCCAACGTGCTTGGCCAAAAGTTGATGAATTCGGAAGCCAAGGAGATGATCCTCTACTCCAAGACCGACCTCCCAAAGGAGCTGTACCTCCAGGTAAGTAGGAAACATTAATTCTGATTCCTTCCATAAAAAATAAGTAGAAAACATTCATTCTGATATATCTTCTCACATGTTGTCATGCAGTACCCTCCTGAATGGTGCAACAAGTTCATGGACTATTGGGCGGAGATTGTGGAGTGTGGCAAACGAATTCGGTGTACGTGGAGCGCAGAGTCTACCGGGAGCGACGCCTGGCGATGCCAGGGCCGGCACACCACCAAGGAAACCAGCCCCTCTGAAGGTTCATGGTGAGATGGGTACTCTTCTATTGATATATTTATTTATTTATTCTAGCTCTCAATTCTCATTACGTGAAATCATCTTTGTGTTTTTCTCATAGACCCAATCGCATGATGGCCAGGTGATCAACGAGTTCACGGGATACGCCCTGGCTCACAAGGGTCGAACGACAGCGCCGGACAATGTCTACAACCCGACGGACGGGGCCGACGCGTACACCAACTCAAACGCCTATGAGAAGATGGCCGAGTACACCACCTTGGCTCGCACACGCCATGGGTCGACCTTCAATCCGGCCACCGAGCCCCTGGATACATACATCCTGATGAGGAGGGGAGGAGGGAAGTAGCACAACCGGTACTATATTGCCCATAGCGCAATCGACCCGGCCACTGTTCCCACACTCGGCTAGGTTCGATCAGGGAGTACGAACTCCTCTGACATCCCTATATGACCTCGACAGCTGAGCTCCACGCAGATGATGGCGGCATTTCAGGTAAGTATAGTTTTATTCATCGTTCATTGGTTTTACACATGTACCTTTGCTTTTGCTTTGTTTAAACCTTGTGGGTGTAATATTGCAGGACGAGCTTGCTGAGTTGCAGGCTCAACAGCGGGAGCTGGCGGAGGCCCGCCAGCGGGAGCTGACGGCCCAGAGGGAGCAGTCGACGCGTGAAATGGAGGTTGTCCGGCAACAATCGGGGCGTCAGATGCAGGACATGGCCAGCTACTTTCAGGCCCTTCAGATCCCTGGAGTCATCATGCCTCCGTTGCCTCCCTCGATGTTTGCTCCACCCCCTCCTCCTAGTCCTATAGGGACTCCGGTGAGAATATATGTTTGTCTATTGCTTTGGCTTGTGCGGCCATCCTGCAGGTACTAATAATATCGCTTCTCCTTTGTGCAGCCACAGTCGGCAGGTTTGAACCCGACTCCTCCACATGACCCTTCTCCACAACATGGGTGGCCGGTTGCCACGGGTGCATAGTTGACGTGGCCAGGTAGCGTTCCTCCTTCGCCTCCGCAGCCTGAGCGCTCCAGGTGGTCTTCGTGGCCAGGTGGGAGCTCTTCACACTCTGCGGGGCATGGGGGCGCCGGGTCGCAGCACGAGCAGTGATGGACTGTGGTTGTTACATTGGATATGTTGGATATGTCGAATTTGGGACTATTGATGGATGATGGACTTGTTATGGATGTTGGACTTGTTGGATTTTTGTTATATATATATATATATATGAAAAACAAGAAAAAACAAAAATTCCCAACTTTGCCGAGTGTTGACCTGGTACTCGGCAAAGATTTTTCTAAAAAATTTCTTTGTCGAGTGCCGGCCAGGTCAGCACTCGCCAAAGGTTTTTTAAAAAAAGAAAATCTTTGCCGGGTGTGCTGACCAGGCCGACACTCGGCAAAGAATTTCTTTAAAAAAAATAAAAAAATCTTTGCCGAGTGCCGACCACGTGGGCACTCGGCAAAGAAGGCGTTAGATGCCTGTTGCCGTTAAACTTTGCCGAGTGCTTACCTGGCACTAGGCAAAGTCTTTGCCAAGTGCCCGACGTGTAGCACTCGGCAAAGAATTCTTTGCCGTTAAATTCTTTGCCGACAGGTCTTTGCCAAGAGCAGCACTCGACAAAGCTTTTGCCGGATGCTTTAGGCACTCGACAAAGAGGCCGAAGCCGGTAGTGATGCTTTTCAGGTATCTTCAGATTTTTGCCTCAACTGTTATTTGCCTCAACGTGTAGCCCACGGTTTACATGTACTTTCGCGCTAATTTAGGAAGACCGGTGATTGAAGTAAATGTATTATTGGTGATAGTTTATTTTGAATACCATAGTGGAGGAAGAAGCGGGTGCGCCTCGCCGCCAGCGACGTCTAAGCATGTGTTATATGGGTCGTAAGTTTCGCATAATCCGGTCATTATGTAACTCAAAACTTGATATCTAGTAGCTAGGTTGGTTTGTTTAGTCAGGTTGTTGATGTGGGTGTCTCGCCATCATCGCTAACTTGATCTTTTTTGTATCTTTAAAATTTATTTCTTTTAATAAAAAATGGGTGAAGTCATGGTCTCAAAAAAAATGCTCTAGCACACACTTAGAATCTTATGTTACATGGTGCTCTCGCCAAAAATGCTCCAGCACACAGCTTAGAATCTTATGTTACATGGTGCTCTCGCCGCCTCTCCGCGCGCCCTACCCTAAAACCGCTGCAACCGCCGGCCTAGAATACAGACCCTCGGCCCGTTTTTAAGTCCGGCCATGGCGAAGCTCCTTCACCGGTAACCTGCTTCGTCTACTAACTCCAGCCATCGATTCAGATGTTGGGGTGATTTGAGCGTTGCCTGAAATTGACGTCTATTTGTAGCATATATATCTATATAGGAAATGGGGAAATTTATTATGTAGCTAGGGAAAGTGATACTGTGATAGTAGTACTTCATTTATCTCCCAAATGCCTTTGCATGAGAGGTCATTTTGTTACATATGTAGAGCGATACACGGCAATATTACGGTCTCTCTCCGTTCCATACATTTGCGCTTTGAACAAGAAATCGAGGTGGCGTATGTACGTACATAACTCGATACATACTTGTTTGTATATGTCTATCTTTGTTGACGATTTCATGATCTTATTTGCTATGCCAGAAATGCGGGTTATAGCACATTCCCATACTTGCCACTGATGCCAACGTCCGTCGTTGTACGTCTTAATTAGGACGAGTTCACCTTCCAGCAGACGTTCCTGATCTCCCCACTGGTTCCGGTGAGCGGGCTGAGGTTCCCCATCGTCACCATCGCCGACGTGAAGGCGCTGGTGAAGGCCGATCGATGAGCTGGACGCGAAGTTGCTGACCGTGCTGTCGGTGCTGCCGTTGTTGAATAGCTCCTGGTCCGAGTGCAGGAGCCCCTTCTGCGACAGAAGGTTGGTGTAGTAGTCGTTGTCGAATGTTGTGGGGGTCATGGTGTCTAGCGGCGCTAGGCTGGTGCCACCGGACATGGGGCAGTTGGCCTGGAGCGACGTGGCGAAGGCGGCGTTGATGTTGGTGTCGTTATAGATATGACCTGCGAAGCTCGTGCACTGCGTCCGTCCGATGGTGTGAGCTCCTGCAAAGTGCAATGCCCGCGTCGTCCACATATTGGAACCAAAGATTCAGAGGTATGTATATGCATTCTAGCTAGGGCATGCACCATACCTGAGAGAGCAACCATGTCGGTTGCGTCAAGGTTCTTCTCGCTGAATGCAGATAACAGTTGTTGGAGACTATATTGAGGACCTGGGAGGTCGGTTGTCTCACTCGGGAACGAAGCGGTCGAGTCCCTTCGCCCCAATAAAACGGTCCACGAAGGCCCGCCGAGCTGTACGTTCCAAACCAACAGCAAGTCAGCAACAATGGAAACAGCTGGAATGGAATATGCATAGGGATCATCTATCTCACCGCGACGACGGAGTCACGGGCGGCGACGGCGAGGATGTCGGCGCAGGAGACGACCCCCGGGCACACCGCCTCCACCTGCGCCTTGATGTTGTCGATGACATCGAAGCGCCTCAGCGATCCCTTGTTCGGAAGCGAGCTCTGCTCCCCGGACGTGTCGTTCAGCAGAACGGACCCATCGCAGCCCTGAAGCGAAGTTTTACAAAGTTTCTAGTATTTAGCTGCGGATCAGACATGTGTATGTAGCGCGGCTAACACGCACACACACTGCTGTCAACGTACTAATACCGCGTATATATAAATAAACTTAATTTTGGGTGAGCGAGTGTCGTCTTTCCTTTTTTTTAATTTTCCATGCTTTCACTTTTTTTTCCTTTTTATGTTTTATGTATTTTATATTTTTTAAATTTTTTAAATTTTCCTGTATTTATTATTTTTTCTTTTTCATTGTTTATTTATATATATTTTGTTCTAATAATTTTTAGTGATGTTCTATTGTTTATTTAGTGATTTCTATTATTTATTTAGTGATGTTCTGTTATATCCGTTCTGTCATCCACTACGAATGTTTCTAGCGATGTTCTATTTGTCTATAGCGATGCTCTATCATGTTATTAGGGATGTTCTATTCACGTTACTAGAGATATTCTATCATGTTACTAACAATGCTTTGTTATATTACTAGCGATGTTCTGTCACGTTACTAGCGATGTTTTATCTTGTTACTAGCGATGTTTTATCTTGTTACTAGCGATATTCTCTCATGTTTTTAAGAAAAATAATTTATCTTTATAAAATAAATGTTTGTAAATATTTTTTAAAAGTATATTCATGTGGGATTTTGTTTAAAAAATTTTACTGCAACAAATTTAACTGTGTAATAAAAATTTAGTTTGGTGTTTTGGTTCGTGAGATATAACTTTTTTCTATTTGTCCAAAATTGTAGGTGAGGTGGGCCCCAGCCCCTGCCCCCGCCAGGATTCCCTACCTGCATGCGCGCTTTACGCGGCCTTCCCGGCCGCACACTCGCGGGGAGAGGAAGCTTGGGCGGCAAAACTTCGGCGGGAACTGCCGGACGACGGATTGGGTCCGAGCATCCAGACCTCAAGACCCCTCCGAAGTTTCCCTTGACATGTGAAGGCCTGTAACATATCATCCACGTTATTCCTCACACAGGGTGCATTAGGAAAGAATAGCAAAATAAAAGGGTGTGTCAGGAAAAAATAATATACTTTAAGAATTTTCAGAATAACAAGGAACATATGACCTTTAATTTCATTAACTCGAACCATCTTTCCCAATAATAGCAATTGGTATTATGTTTTCTCAAAAATTGGCGGCATGTATCATTATGAAAATACATAAACTAAATCCTAAATTTGTATCTAAATTACAGGCACATGCCATCATGAAAGATTCAAAATATCCCCAAAAATTGCTACACAATTATCCACCTATACGTGTGGTGGGAATAATTAAGAAAAACCGATGAACCGTACAATGACTAAAATTGAAAACAAGAAAAATTAGTAGTTCTAGATCCATCTAACAGGACTTAGTACGGTTATTTTAGTTCCTAACCTCAGTTAACCGATGAAAACACCAAGATATAAGAAAAGGTCCAATATAACAAAAACACAAAGCCAAGCCCAATATTGCATAGCACACATCCACTCCCGCTTATCCTTATCGTAATTTTGTATCATTTATTATTTTGATGATAGTTAGGACATCTAATAATCAGTTACGTTGTGGGAAGTGAAGACATTAGACATGTGTCATGTGTGCACTTTAATTTGCTCAGAGTATCTGTACTCAAAATAACTGATCGCTGACGTAGATGAGTTCAGCTAGATAAAATACAATAAGGCAACATTATTCTGTTCGGTTAGTAAACTGAAACTGCAAGCACACCAATCAAATCAGTTTAGGATCTTAGAAGTATATATAACAAATGCATTTGTAGCCTTGCAGGACGCCGTTTTTGTAAGCTGGCCGAACGTCAGCTTCCAAAGTCTTTCATGCTCCATGTCTTGTGTGGAAAGTTTGCACAAGTGGACGAGACAGGGACAAAGGATCTATCGACGTCGATGCCACTGATTTCGCCAAGAGCTGAGGCCGGTCAGCATTCGTCCAAGCCACTTCTATTTTGCTCTGACTGTTGTGCATTCATTTCACACTTGCTGAAAACGCCTTTCCTAGCTAGTAAAAGCAGGCACACATACCCTTGCGATCGCAGGGCTTATCCTAGCCCTCCATTTCATCATGGGTCCCACACCCTTTATTTTTTAACCGGTCCTCTCTCATCCATCTCCGTCTCAGAACTCGCAGTCGCAGCGTCGCATGCGCCTGGTCCCCAACCGGCGTCGTGCCCGTTGCTGGCGCTCCCGGCTTCAGCACCCTCGGCTCTAGTGTATCCAACTCCCGCCGCCCGTGGACTTCGCCGCCGTCCCCAGAGGCTGCGGCAGCCCACCGCCGTTGGCCACCGCCCTGCCGTGGCGGCGGGGTAGTTGTAACACCCTAAAATTTGCATGGTTTAAAAATAATTAAATTGATTTAATTATGTAATTTTGTGAGCATTTAACCTAGGAGAAATAATAATATTTATAAAAGTAAAATCAATTATAGATAAGAAGCATCCTTGTGCATTCATGCTGGTGCATTATTTCTGTTGTGACGTATGAATTTGACCAAATCTGCAAAATGTGAATTCAAAAGAATTTGAAAACCTCTTTTGAAAAGTTATTCAAATAAAAGAAAAGGCTTTCTTTCTAGCCCAAACAGGCCTGGTCGGCCTGCCCTCTCCTGTTCTCCTTTTGGCCCGAAGGTCTTTTTCGCTCAGCTCCCCTCTTGGGCAGCCCAGCTCGTGGCGCAAGCAGCAGGCCGCCTCCTCTTCTCCTTGACCGGCTGACACCCCGGCCCCTTGTCTTGTGTCGTCGACAGGTGGGACCCACCCCCGTCATCTTCCACCTCGAGTCCGAGCAGGACTCTGCCGTGCTGGAGTCCGCCTCGAACCCGACACCTCCCGTCCTCCCATGCACCCCAAGCAAACCCGAGCATAAATAGCGAGCCCCCGCGCCGCCTTTGCCTCTTATCAAACCCTCGCGCAAGCAGCCGTCGCGCCGAGCTCGAGCTACAGCCGCTGCAACCCTAGCCGCCACCTCTAAATTCGATTCTGCCGATTCGAAGTCACACCACCTTCATCAACTCGATGTCGGGTTTCTCTTTGTTCTAACGAAGTCACCGAGCTCTTTTTCCCCAATTGTTGTGCTCTGTTCTAATCGCAATGCTCGCCGAACTTTCGCAGGGAGCTCGTCGCCGCCGTCGCTCGTCGCCAGCTCGCCTCCGTTCCAGTTGCGCCGGCGAGCTACCTCACCGCCGACCATGGCCGACCGCCGCGGGGGTCATCTTCCCCGGCGAGCCGCTTCCTCTCTCTTCCGTCCGATCTAATCTGGACCATTGATTCCAGATCCAACGGCCCAGGCAGCCACGTACCGCTTCGGGTGGTAGTTTTGCCTAAAATCCCCTAAACTTTTATCTATTTAATTAAGAGTCCCTGGCCAGGTGGATAATTCATATTTTCCAGATCTATTTTATTTTATAATCTATATGTTAGTACTACTGTTAGATCTATTTTCAACTATTTAAAGTTGAGGTTAGATTTAATCTATTATTTTATAATAGGAAATCTTGTAAAATTCATAATTTCTTCGTTATAGCTCTAATTTTGATGATCTTTACGTCTGTGTGATCGTAGCGACGTGTAGAACAGTTTTATAAACTCTTTTCAATTTGTTTTGTTGATGTGGTATTCTATTCTAATTGAATCTATTTGTTTGCTCGTGTATGATTGTTCGATGCTTGCGTGTTGCTGATTGTTGGTCGAGTTTAGAGAGTGAGCCATTCGTTGGAGACCAAGAGTTCTTCTACAACCAAGATCAGCAGGACCAGCAGGAAAACTTTGCTCAAGGAAAGTATAGTTGGGACCATCCTTGTTACCTATTCACTATACACACTAAAATCATATGTGTGTGTCTCCTTGCTTCCCTGTTAAGGTTTCCTAGCTTTGATTTCCTTGATCAAGGACTATGATTTTGAACTGTTTTATCATCCCGGGAAAGCAAATATTGTGGCTGACGCACTTAGCAGGAAGAGGTATGTTAGTGAGATTTAGATGATGACTATGACCAAGGAGCTATGTGATGAGTTGCAGTGATTGAATCTTGGTGTTGTTCTCAATACTATGAAGATAGAGGTGACACCTACTTTAGAGCAAGAAATACGCAAGGGTCAGTTAGAGGATGAGAAATTGAAGGAGATAGCAGGGAATGTTGTGATTGGGAAGGCTCTCGGTTTTCGTATAGACAAAGATGATGTGTTGTGGTTTGGCAAGAGGATATGTGTGCCAGAAATAAAAGCTATTCGGGATGCAATTCTAAGGGAGGCGCATGAGTCAGCTTACTCCATTCATCCTGAAAGTACAAAGATGTATCTAGACATCAAGGAAAGGTATTGGTGGTATGGGTTAAAGAGAGATGTGGCTGCGTATGTTGCTATATGTGATACGTGTCAACGTGTGAAAGTAGAACATCAAAGGCCAGCAGGACTGTTACAACCAATGAAGATGCCTGAATGGAAGTGGGATGAGATTGGTTGGATTTTATAGTGGGATTACCACGTACTAAGAGTGGCTATGATTCTATATGGGTGATCGTTGATCGTTTGACTAAGGTTGCACATTTTCTACCTGTCAAGACCACTTACGATGGACCAAAATTAGCAGAATTGTATATGGAAAGGATTGTGTGTTTGCATGGAGTGCCGAAGAAGATTGTGTCCGATAGAGGTTCATAGTTCACCTCTCATTTTTGGAAGCAAATACATACTTCACTGGGAACTCAATTAAATTTTAGTACTGCCTATCATCCTCAGACTGATGGTCAGAATGAGAGAATAAATCAGATTTTAGAGGATATGTTGAGGGCTTGTGCATTGCACAAAGGGACTAGTTGGGATAAGAGTTTGCCTTATGCTGAGTTCTCGTATAACAACAGTTACCAACAGAGTCTCAAGATGACACCGTTTGAAGCTTTATATGGGCGAAAGTGTAGGACTACATTGTTCTAGAACCAAACTGGGGAGGCACAATAGTTTGGTCTAGAATCGCTTAGAGGGGCGGAAGAATAGGTCAGAATGATCAGAGAAAATCTGAGGGTGGCACAACCTCATCAGAAGAGTTATGCGGATACTCAAAGGAGAGAACTCGCTTTCAAGGTAGGTGATTATGTGTACTTGAACGTGCCACCTATGAGAGGTGTGCGGAGGTTCAACATGAAGGGAAAATTAGCACCAAGGTATGTTGGTCCATTCAAGGTTATTGCGAGACGTGGGGAAGTGGCTTATCAACTAGAGTTGCCTGAAAAGTTGGCCGGTCTGCATGATGTGTTCCATGTGTCACAACTTAAGAAGTGTTTGCATGTGCCAGAAGTAGAGCAGATACCTATAGAAGATATTACAGCGAAGGATGATCTTACTTATGAAGCATATCTGGTTAAGATTTTGGAAACATCGAAACGGGTCACAAGGAGTAGAATTATCAAAATGTGCAAGGTTCAGTGGAATTGGTATTCTGAAGCTGAGGTAACTTGGGAAACAGAAGAGGATTTGAGAAAGGCATATCCGAAGTTCTTTGAGTAAGCAGCTCAATCTCGAGGACGGATTCTTTTAAGGGGGTAGATTTGTAACAACCTAAAATTTGCATGGTTTAAAAATAGTTCAGTTGATTTAATTATGCAATTTTATGAGCATTTAACCTAGGAGAAATAATAACTTTTATAAAAGTAAAATCAATTATAGACAAGAAGCATCCTTGTGCATTCATGCTGGTGCATTATTTCTGTTGTGATGTATGGATTTGATCAAATCTAGAAAATAAATTCAAAAGAATTTGAAAACCTCTTTTAAAAAGTTATTCAAATAAAAGAAGGCTTTTCTTTTTCCTCCCCTTCCATTTCTTTCTTTCTGGCCCAAATAGGCCTGGTCGGCCTGCCCTCTCCTTTTCTCCTTTTTGCCGAAGGCCTTTTTCGCTCAGCTCCCCTCTTGGGTCGGCCCAGCTCGCGGCGCAAGCAGTAGGCCGTCTCCTCTTCTCCTTAACCAGCTGACACCCCGGCCTCGTGTCTTGTGTCGCCGACAGGTGGGACCCACCCCCGTCATCTTCCACCTCAAGTCCGAGCAGGACTCTGCCGCGCCGGAGTCCGCCTCGAACCCAACACCTCCCGTTCTCCCATGCAGCCCAAGCAAACCTAAGCATAAATAGCGAGCCCGCACGCCGCCTTTGCCTCTTATCAAACCCTCGCGCAAGCAGCCATCGCGTCGAGCTCGAGCTACAGCCGCCGCAACCCTAGCCCCCACCTCCAACTTCGATTCCGCCGATTCGAAGTCGCACCACCTTCATCAACTCGACGCCGGGTTTCTCTTTGTTCTAACAAAGTCGCCGAGCTCTTTTTCCCCAATTGTTGTGCTTTGTTCTAATCGCAATGCCTCGCCGAACTTTCACAGGAAGCTCGTCACCGCCGTCGCTCGTCGCCAGCTCGCCTCCGTCCGCTCCGGTCCTAGGTTTCAAGTTGGGTGAGTTCGCGTTGAGCTTCTCTTTCGATTGGTCAAGGTTCTGAGCTAAACCGAAGCCTCTAGGGCCAGTTCCAGTTGCGCCGGCAAGCTACCTCACTACCGGCCATGGCCGACCGCCGCGGGGTCATCTTGCCTGGCGAGCCGCTTCCTCTCTCTTCCGCCCGATCTAATCTGGACCATTGATTCCAGATCCAACGGCCCAGGCAGCCCCGTACCCCTTCGAGTTGTAGTTTTGCCTAAAATCCCCTAAAATTTTGTCTATTTAATTAAGAGTCCCTGGCCAGGTGGATAATTCATATTTTCCTGATTTATTTTATTTCAAAAAATCCTATCTATTTATAGTTTAGTCCCTACTCTTATTTTGCTCATAACTTCTTCGTTTTTAGTCCAAACCGATCTGTTCAAGTTGCTTTAGATTCATAATTTCATAATCTACATGTTAGTACCACTGTTAGATCTATTTTCAACTATTTAAATTTGAGGTTAGATTTAATCTATTATTTTATAATAGGAAATCTTGTAAAATTCATAATTTCTTCGTTATAGCTCCGATTTTGATGATATTTACGTCTGTGTGATCATAGCGACGTGTAGAACAGTTTTATAAACTCTTTTCAATATTTTTTGTTGATATGGTGTACTGTTCTAATTGAATCTATTTGTTTGCTCGTGTATGATTGCTCGATGCTTGCGTGTTGCTGATTGTTGATCAAGTTTAGAGAGTGAGCTATTCGTTGGAGACCAAGAGTTCTACAACCAAGATCAGCAGGACCAGCAGGAAAACTTTGCTCAAGGAAAGTATAGTTGGGACCATCCTTGTTACCTATTCACTATACACACTAAAATCATATGCATGTGTCTCTTTGCTTTCCTGTTAAGGTTTCCTAGCTTTGATTTTCTGTCTACCTTGATAACTGGGGATGTTGCATATGGGTAGTTAATGCTAGTACTTTATAACCATGATCTTATAACTTGATTAATGACTATGCAACTAATAAAAAGATGGTTTTCAATAAGATCCAAACTGTAAATGATCATCCGGGACATAACATACAGCTATGAGGGCTATATGGCTCTGGTTCTAGTTATTCATAGGACATTTTCTAGCAAATTAGAGGATCTGTTAGTTGGGTATAGGGCTACCTCTTCGTTATGTGTTATAACTGGGATGTGCCATTCTGGGAGAGGGATTTTCTATATTTGATGACCCTGCGGCCCTAACTTGTTAGACGAACCTATGAGTGACTTTATATGGTTTACAGTGTTTTGTGCCTTGCAAACCCATGCATTTGGAAATCATGACCC
Source organism: Bothriochloa decipiens (assembly GCA_023333625.1). Taxonomy (NCBI): domain Eukaryota; kingdom Viridiplantae; phylum Streptophyta; class Magnoliopsida; order Poales; family Poaceae; genus Bothriochloa; species Bothriochloa decipiens. The sequence continues at coordinate 1,714,420 of CM041631.1, forward strand.
GTAGTTAAAGTGTACACCTCCGCGCAGAGTTAAACCAATATATCATCCGTGCCCACGGTTAGGGCAGCCAAGGGGTTCTTATGGAATGGATCATCAACTCAAATTATGCTATATATTAATGTTTTATCATATTCTTAATCATGTCTACCTGATCATGTGGTTATGGGTTTGTTACTACCTTGATGCTAATTGCTAAAATATGACATAACACTAAAAGCTACTTGCAGTTAAACCGTGTCAACCTTTATTGAGCTTCATGAACCCTTTCTATGCTTGCTAATTACGTATGTACTTACACTTGTTTTATTTCATTGCTTGAAAAATTCCGGATGGGTAACAGATCAAGATTGGAGTGAGAGTTATCGACACGACTACTAGCTTGTATCAACCAGTTGATGTGTTCCTGTGGTGGAGCTATCATCTGGAGTTATCTTAGTTATGTCTTATTTTTATTAAAGACGATGTCATGCTATTCGTGCGTTATGTAATAAACTCTGATTTTGTATTATTTATAATTTGTCAACTTATGTGTGTGACATCCTGAAGCTCGTGTAAGGTTTATATATATAAGGTTTATATATATATTTTATTTTAGTCCTTTAAAATGAGATACGACATTGGTGGCCAGTGGCAGTGGGCTCCCTCAGCCTCCGGGGACGGCGGCCACGGTTAGCCCCGAGAACTTCGGCGGTCGTCCTGGCAACAGTTGCCGCCCCACCTGTGCGCCCCCGGTCGTCGGCCTCGGCGCCGGCCTACGCCCGCACCGCGATGGCCCCAGTCTTCTCCGTCTGGGCAGCCGGCCCTGGCCTCCAGCGCCGCCGCCCACTGTGTCGGCCCCGGCTCTGACAGCCCCCGCCGCTGGCCCCAGGTGCCTGCCCGCCCTTGCCCGACTCTGCGAAGAAGACTGTTCTGGAAGCGAATCTCGACACCTTCGTGTGGCCACGATAACCCTGGTGTCCGCAAGGGCATGTAGAATTTTAGCTTTGTTTCCTAGCTGAATGTGCATTGGCCTCGACAAGATTAGCCCATCAATCGCGATATTGACGAGATACTAGTATTTCTTTTGGACACTTCCCTGTCGTCATCAAGCTCCAGCTAGCAGCGCTGGTGGCCTCAGCATAACTGATAAGACGGAGTAGCCTTTTTTTTCTTTTTGGTGAATAAGGTATATTCAGATTTTTCCTACGTAGGGTACGTTAGGGTATATATGGAACTGACAGCATATAACCTTTTATTTGCCCCAACGTATAGCCACGGTTTACATGTACTTTGGCCCTGATTTAGGAAGACCGATAGATAGTAGTAAATGGATTAAGGTGATTTATTTTAATTTTTTTATAGAACAGTGATTTATTTTTATTACCATAGTGACTAATCCATCAGTCCATGCTCAAGCACGTAGCTTAGAATCTTATACATGATAATGCTCTCGTTGGCGCCCCCACCCTCAAACCGCCACAACCGCCCGGCTTGCATACACATCCTCTCAACGTGTTTTAAAGTCCGGCCTTGATCTTGATCAATATCGTCGAAAAATTATTGGTTAGTTAGTATAACGTGTCAGCCGCACCGTTATAGCCGGTGATTTGTGTTAGTATGCTCGTCCCTTGTTGCTTGGTATCTCACCATTGTAACATGGGGATGTAATCGAAACTATCCTTTTTCCCTTACTGAAGAACGTGCAAGAAGTATGATTTCGGAAAAAGTCCGGCCATGAAGCTCCTTCCCCGCCATCCTTCCTCTCCTAACTCTAGCCACCAATTCAGGTGTTGGCCGTGATTTGAGCGTTGCCTGAAATTGACGTCTATCCGGAGCATATGAACTATATTGGAAATGTGTAGACTTATATATAGCTAATGAAAGTGATACTGTGATAGTAGTACTTAATTAATCTCTCACATGCCTTTGCATGAGAGATCCTCTCGTTACATATGTAGATCGATACACGGCAATTCCGTACACTTGATATGGAACAAAAAATGGAGGTGGCGTACGCACTATATAACACGTTATACATACTCCTGTATATATGTATATCTTTGTTGGTAGTCCATTCACACTGATGCACACGGCTGAACGATCTTATTCTCTATGCAAGAATGCGGGTTAGCACATTCCTTGCCACTGATGCCAACGTCCGTCGTTGTCCATCCTAGGACGAGTTCACCTTCCAGCAGGCGAGCCTGATCTCCCCACTGGTTCCGGTGAGTGGGCTGATATTGCCCATCTTCACCATCGCCGTCGAGAAGGCGCTGGTGAAGGCCGATGTGCTGGACGCGAAGTTGCTGACCGTGCTGTCGGTGCTGCCGTTGTTGAAGAGCTCTTGGTCTGAGTGCAGGAGGCCCTTCTGCGACAGCAGGTTTTTGTAGTAGTCGTTGTCGAAAACGGTGGGGGTTTGGGTGTCCAGGGGCGATAGGCTGCTGCCTCCTGATGCCGGGCAGTTGGCCTTGAGCGACGTCGCGAAGGCGGCGTTGATGTTGGTGTCGTTGTAGATACGGCCGTTGAAGCTCGAGCACTGCGCCTGCCCGATAGTGTGACCGCCAGAGAGAGCAACCATGTCGGTTGCGTCGAGGTTCTTCTTGCTATATGCAGTTAAAAGTTGTTGGAGGCTAGACGTCGGAGGTACGAGGTCGCTTGTCTCGCTCGGGAACGAAGCGGTCGAGTCCCTTCTCCCCAGTAGCACGGTCCACGAAGGTCCGCCGAGCTGCCCAGGAAATTGCAAGTTAAACCAATAGCAACAGACAGCTAAGTTGGACAGTTGGTGATAATCTACCAACACAGGACAGAAACACAGCAACGGGAATGGTATCTCACCGCAACGACTCCGTCGCGGGCGGCGACGGCGAGGATGTCGGCACAGGAGACGATGCCCGGGCACGCCGCCTCCACCTGCGCCTTGATGTTGTTGATGGCATCGAAGCCCTTCGGGTTCAGAGTTAGATTCGGAGGCTGGGTCTGCTCCCCGGACGTTTCGTTCAACAAAAGCGACGCGTCGCAGCCCTGCACGCAGCGAGATTAATTTTAGAACTTTAGACATAGTAAGTATTTGTTTCGCTAATTATTTGCTTGATTGATGATGAGATGAGAGAGACTTGCATTCACAAAGCAGTCGTGGAAGTGCAACCGGAGCAGCGACGCCCCCGTGCGCGCCTCCAGCGCCACCGCCGCCTTGACGCCGCTGCTGATGGTGGACAGCGCGCTGGGGCACGACGAGTCATAGAACGTCGACGACAGCTGCGCCGACGCCGCTGATGCCAGCGCCGCTAGCACCACTACCAAAATGCAAGAAGCAGAGGCAGTCATGGCTATGCTCTGCTTTTCTAGCTTTCTCTCGGTAGCTACACTTGCTATTCCAGCCCCGGCCAGCTGCTTGCTTCGTTCTGCCGTTCTGCTCCTTGCCTGTGTGACTACCGTGGTGTGCAGAGGGGACGCTCTACTCCATGCATATTTATAGGGCCCACTGATGCCTGCAGGCCGCTAGGGATCAGAAAACATCCAAATCGGACGCCTATACTTCGTCCAGGTTTAGTCGCCGAAAGCGAGCAACCATTTTCGTAGCCACTCAACCCGGCACACAATGTGCTGACCAGCATCTGAATTGTCACATTTTGGCATAAATAGAAGAGAATAGTATGTTAGGCTGAGATTCATCATGAGCTAGCGCACAGTCATGTGCAAGCATCGAATACAAGGAACGCCGCGCGACGAAAAGTACGCGACTTATTTACAAGGTTTGTGCATGTTTGATGTTTCTTTTCAACTTCCCTGTCAGCTCCAGCTGGCCACTGATGCATGACCTCAATCAATAAACCTATATAAAATAACTGATAACAATCTTTTTCTATATTTTTGAAAAAGATAGCTTTAATTTATATGCTTTATGCATTTATTATATATTTTAGGAAGACTAGCACGAAATTTCCCTGACCTGTGAAGGCCTCTAACATATCATCCACGTTATTTATCACACATTGTGCGTTAGAAAAAGAATAGCAAAATAAAAGGGCGCATCAGGAAAAAAAAATTATATTTAAGAAATTTTCAGAATAACTGGAAACATATGACCTTTAATTTCATTAACTCGAACCATCTTTCCCAACAATAGCAATTAGATCTATTATGTTTTCTCAAAAATTGGCGGCATATATCATTATGAAAATACATAAAGCAACTCATAAATTTGTATCTAAATTATACGCACCTGCCGTCATGAAAGATTCAAAATATCCCCAAAAATTTGCTACACAATTATCCACCTATACGTGTGGTGGGAATAAATAACAAAAACCGATGAACCGAACAATGACTAAAATTGAAACGGTAATCCTTAGGATTATAACGTCCTATAACCATCGGACGCCGTGGTGCATGCCCATTGGGCCGCGCCCACCGCGCGCGTGAGCTCGCCCCTTGTACCGTGTGCCCCTCGATAGCCACAGGCATCCTTATCCTAGGTCCTCGCCCACTCCGCCTGCTTCGTTTCCTCTCCCCACCTCGACTCCATCCAGATCTGAGCACGGTGACCAGGAGCAGCTCCGTGACGAGCAGCTCGACTAGCTCGCCTCCTCCGTCGCACCGCTGTTTCCTGGGGCCATGGCCGCCTGTCTGCGCGTCGCTGTTCCCGGCGACCACCCGTGCGCTGCTGCTCCTGCCCCGCCTCGTGTCCTTCCGCGCGCGGCCGCGAGGGAAGCGGCGCCTCTCCATCCACTCCCGTGCTGCTGCTCCTCCTCCTCCTCCAAGCACGGCGACGAGGCCGCTCCGGCGCGGCGGAGCAGCGTGCTCGCGTGGCTCGGGCGGCTTGGCGAGAGGGAGGCAGCGGCGGGTCACCAGGATGGGGAGGCCGCGACGGCCTTGGTAGGGGCTATGCCACGCGATGGCCATGGCAGGGGCAACCGCGTCAGGGCGCTCGCGGCGGTGGCAACTCCCCCTCTGGCAACGGTGTGGGCAGGCGCTCGCGGGCAGCCGTGTCAGGGTGCTCGCGGCCGGTGCACGAGGCAGTTTGGGACGGATGCGTGCAAGGGGGCTCGCTCCTCTTAATTAGCGAGCCTGGCTGGGCGGGGCGCTGCTATCCCATGCCTCGGACATCCGAGCATTAGCAGCGTCCCAAATTGATAATAAAAAATTGTGTTAGTTCTAGATCCGTCTAACTGGACTTAGTACAGTTATTTTAGTTCCAAACCTTGGTTAATAACCAAGTAGATGAAAACACCATATAAGAAAAGGCCCAATAGCAAAAACAAAAAGGTCAAGCACAATATTGCATAGCACACACCCACTCTCGCTTATCCTTATCGTAATTTTGTATTGATTATTTTGAGGACAGTTAGGACATCTAATAATTAGTTAACGCTATAATATAAAAATGCGTAAACATAATTTCATCAAAAAAGAGTTTTTTGGAACAAACTTTTTCACATAGTTATGATGCCTCCCGCGGCCAACGGAGCTGGATGCGTCGACGGCCGCCGGCTGCTGCAGTAAGATGCGCCGCCGCCAGAGCCTAAAACTCACGCACCCAGGACCCTCTTCACGCGCCCAGTATCCTAAACGGCACATTGATACATCTTCCGGAGAATAGCTCCTGAGCTCCCAGAGGGTATTTATTGGATAAGCTACAAAACCGCCTCGGTTCGCATGGAACCGGTCGGTTCACCGGTTCCATAAAAACTGGCTGGTTTAAGCGGTTTTTCCCGGTTCAATTGCGTATCGGTCCTCTAGGGTGAACCGGACGGGTGAAGGCTCTGGTTCGGCCTTTTATCGGTCGAACCGCCGGTCCGGTCCGGTTTAGGGTTGACGGTACATAGATTATTTGTGGACTAAAGGTTTTAGATTTGAACCTGTCATGTGCATGCGTGTATACGCATTGCTATAACTCGTATGGCCAAGTGATACTCGGTGATTTATCTAGCGATCGCATTATGTGTTCTAATCCATCTTTGGATCAAACTTCACATCGAGAGAGAGAGAGAGAGAGTCATGCACCATGAAAACCGGCCCTGTATACTTTAATTTAATATATAAGGTTACACAAAGATATTCATAGATATCATTGTTCCTAGTGCATACACGACTTTATTCGCTTTTGCGCTGGTTACGCGCTGTCTTAGCGCATTGTCGCAGTACTTGCACGGCAAACGTCTGTCACCGCCCATCTTACGACGAGTTAACCGTCCAGCAGTTGAGCCTGATCTGCCCGTCGGATCCGGTGAGCGGGCTGAGGTTCCCCATCTTCACCATCGCCGTCGCAAACGCGTCGGTGAAGGCGGAGGAGTTGGATGCGAAGTTGCTGACGGTGCTGTCGGCGCTGCCGTTGTTGAAGAGCTCCTGGTCCGAGTGCAGTAGGCCCTGCTGCGACAGCAGGTTGGTGTAGTAGGCGTTGTCGAACGTGGTCGGGGTCTGGGTGTCCAGCGGCGACAGGCTGGTGCCGCCTGATGCAGGGCAGCTGGACTGGAGCGACGCCGCGAAGGTGGAGTCGATGTTGGTGTCGTTGTAGATGTGGTCGTTGAAGCTCGAGCACTGCGCCTGTCCGATCGTGTGAGCTCCTGGTTGCAAACGTAAGGTGCAGCATCGTCAATCTCGAAACAAGCATGTCAAAGCTATATACGATCGAGTTGTACGTAGCACCGTATGATTATACTCTAGCTAGCTAGGTCACCTGATAGCGCAACCATGTCGGTTTCGTCGAGGTTCTTGTTGCTATACGCGGATATAAGCTGTTGGAGGCTAGACGTAGGAGGTGGGAGGTCGCTTGTCTGGCTCGGGAACGAAGCATCAGAGTCCCTTCGCCCCAGTAGGACTGTCCACGAAGGCCCGCCGAGCTGCAAAGGAAGATGCAAATTAAACCAAAAGAAACAGAGTACACGAGCAACATCAGGTACGGTGGTAAAAATCTAACACAGAATGTTATCTCACCGCAACGACACCGTCGCGGGCGGCGACGGCGAGGATGTCGGCGCAGGAGACGATGCCCGGGCACGCCGCCTCCACCTGCGCCTTGATGTTGTTGATGACATCGAAGCCCTTGGGGTTCAGAGTTAAATTCGGACCCTGGGTCTGCTCCCCGGACGTTTCGTTCAGCAGAACGGACCCGTCGCAGCCCTGGATGAGAAAGTACTTCTTTTTAATTTCAAAATGTATGAAGCAAAACTTAGTCTAATATATGGATGGATGTATGATATCCGAGTCGATGCATGTAAGACTTACTTGGACAAAGCAGTCGTGGAAGTGCAGCCTGAGCAGTGACGCCCCCACGCGAGCCTCCTGCGACACCGCGGAGCTCACGGCGCTGCTGATGGTGGACAGCGCGTTCGGGCACGACGAGTCATAGAACGTCGACGACAGCTGCGCCGACGCCGCCGCCGCCAGCGCCGCCAGCACAAAAAAGAAGAGGCAAGAAGCAGAGGCAGAGGCAGAGTCAGCCATGGCTATGCTTTCTCGGCAGCTACAAGCTAGCCTACTATAGCCCCACCAGCCGCTTGTTGCTTCTGCTCGATAGAAATGCTTGTGGTGTGTGCAATGCGAATGGTGTAGTCCATGCATATTTATATGGCCCACCGATGCCTGTATGTCACCAGCTATAGGGATCAGAAAACATCCAAAACCGGATGCCGAACCTGTATTAGCAACCATATTTTCGTCACACGGTGCAGCTGGCAGCCACGCACTAGCTCGACCGGCAGCATACGGTGTACTAGTTTTGTTTAATAAAAATTCCAGTAGGGGCTTTGCCCCTCCTGTTCCCATAAAAAAAAAAACAGCATGTGAAACATCGGCATACGAAAAAGTAAAATATATGTTAGGTGGTGGCTGAATAACATCCACATGGGCGCAGTTTTGTTTTCAAGTTAGCTAAGCGTCCAATGTGAGGTCCCCCGACGGATGTTCAGTTCGAAATAATTGCTATGGCCGGCACCAACTAATTGACTCTCTAGAGAAGCTTGTCATGGACTATAGGGGACTATGTTTATAGATGGGAGATGGTCATGGAATAGTAGTATGTGAAACGAAGGAGGCCGATGAGCTGGGACGTAGAAATTCTTCCCCTAAGAGCTCATGCTCCAATATGCATGCGACCTTTGAATTTGCCTTAAGATGTTTACCAACTTTCCAGTGTACTATATGGTATACCGCTCTGTGGCTCGTATTTTTTCTGGTTCCTCTATGTAAATCTTTCTCCCTCAAGGCTCCTCATTCCTTTGTTCATCTCTTTTCTCCCTCCCGGTGGTGCCCCCACTCCTAGGAGACGTCATGCGATGCCTTCATCCATTACTCTGAAGCTCTGAAATAGAGCGGTAGGTTCTCGTCAGAGCTTCGTTGCGTCTACGGCTACCTCCTCCTCTCCCTCCCCCCACCGCTGCCCCACCCTCGCCTGTCTGTCTCCTTCACCGTCTGCTTTGGTGTCGCTGCTGTTTCTCCCGTCCGCTCCGGAGGTGTAGCCGCAGTCTCTCGGGTCCCCACCACATGGCCTACCTGTCGCCTCCAACCCTCTTTCTAAGTTTGCCAGAGATGGAGAAGAAGAAGACTGAGAGAGAAAGAGGAGAGAAAAATCAAGCGAAAATAGCCAACATGGGTGCCACTAGCGTGGCGTGTGTGTGGGTGGGGGGCGGGGGAGGCAAGCGCACCAGGATGTCGCTTTGGTGTGTTGGAGGGAGGACAACCGTAGTGACCAAGTGTTTTCGTGGCACGCCTGACGGGCAAGGGAATGCAGCCTATATAGGCGCCATTGCTGGGTGAGGGGAGGGGTGACCATGCACCGAGGTAGAGGCCGACGTCGGGTCCTGCTTGGGTTGTGGCCGTAATGGTGCAGGCCCCATATATGGAGTATTTGAAATTTTATTAATTCGTATGATTGTAGCTGAGGTAAAAGTGGCACATATCACGGATGAGCTACATGTTTAAGGGTTTGAGTGGCTCTGCTATAGTACTGCTATAGTTTCAGAGCGGATAAAAGGAGCCCCTCTAGATAGACCGTGTAGGTTGACTCGATCTTCAATCATTTTCTCATGTAGAATTAATATTTTATTACACCTATCAAATTTTATGGCTCCTAGGATATTTTTATTGAAATATGGTTGGGTAAATTAAAGCCCCATCAAAGCCTTTTTTAGCATAACTCCAAACAGCTCCGACTCTTTGCTATGGTGAGCTGAGTAGCCAAAGCGATGAATTAAAAAAAATGTTTCACTGGCTCCTAGGTAATTTTGAGAGAAGAGTCCTCGCTACGGTGCACCGAAGGAGTTGCTGGAGCCACTCATGCCAAACAGGGCCTCAATCTAAAGATACCCAGCTTCGCATGATCATGGGAGCATTGTGTATATGCCTCGTCGCAATGCATGTAGTACAGGCAAGTATAGGACAAACCTCTTCTGCTCGGTTTGTACACTTAATGGAACAATTAAAAAAAGCGAGCTGGTGTACACGGGCGGATCGACACACACACACACACACTGACATATAGATACGTTGTTGGTAGCGCATTCACGACCTTATTATTCGCGCTCTATATGTGCTTCCGCATAACGCATACGCATTGGGCGTAGTTCTTGCTTGAGCTCTTAACTCCTACGACGAGTTCACCTTCCAACAGCTGAGCCTGATCTGCCCCTGGGTTCCGGTCTGAGGACTGAGGTTACCCATCTTCACCATCGCCGTCGCGAAGGCGCTGCTGAAGGCCGTTGGGCTGGATGCGAAGTTCCTGACCGTGCTGTCGGTGCTGCCGCCGTTGAAGAGCTCCTGGTCCGAGTGCAGGAGCCCTTTCTGGCACAGCAGGTTGGTGTAGTAGGTGTTTTCGAACTCGTTGGACGTGGTGGTGTCCAGCGGTGCTAGGGTGGTGCTGCCTGCCCTGGGGCAGTTGGCCCTGAGCGACGTCGCGAAGGCAGAGTTGATGTTGGTGTCGTTGTAGATGTGGTCATTGAAGTTGGAGCACTGCGCCTTCCCGATCGTGTGGGCTCCTGAATGGAAAGGTGCACTGCATCGTCAGTAGCTATATATATACGAGCACTGCGCGTATCCGGCTTAGCTAGGGCGTTCCGCGCGGCATGCGTATATATGCACCTGAGAGAGCAACCATGTCGGTCGGGTTGAGGTTCTTCTTGTTGTACGCAGACAAAAGTTGTTGGAGGCTAGATGTAGGAGGTGGGAGGTCGCTTGTCTGGCCTGGGAATGAAGCAGTAGAGTCCCTTCTCCCTAGTAGAACCGTCCACGAAGGCCCGCCGAGCTGCATATATATGCACACTTATGCAGGAGTTGCAAACCAACGAACAGCTAGCAACAGAGCATATATAGCATCTCTTCTCACCGCGACGACGGAGTCGCGGGCGGCGACGGCGAGGATGTCGGCGCAGGAGACGATCCCCTGGCACACGGCCTCCACCTGCGCCTTGATGTTGTTGACGACAGTGAAGCCCCTCGGGTTCAGACTTGTATTCGGACCCTGGGTCTGCTCCCCAGACGTGTCATTCAGCAGAAGGGACGCGTCGCAGCCCTGCAGGGATCATCGGGTTCAGATATTATTTCTTCGATCGCTGCTTATTGATTGCATGGTCAACGTACGTCGTAAAAAGAGAAACTTTATTGGAATGCTAGAAAAAAAAGCAGAAGAAGGAAAAAGATGACACTTGCTCGGACAAAGCAGTCGTGGAAATGGAGCCTGAGCAGCGACGCCCCCACGCGAGCCTGCTGCCTCACTGCAGCGTTCACGACGCTCTTGATGGTGGACAGTGCGTTGGGGCACGACCTATCGTAGAACGTTGACGACGGCTGCGCCGACGCCGGCGAGGTCAGCGCCACGACCAGCACCACCAATAGCCTAAGGCAAGGGGCAGAGGCGGCGGCCATGGCTGTGACGCTCTTCTCTGCTCGTGGCTTTGAGGTGGTGTGCAAGGAATGCTGTACAGTACATGCATATTTATAGGGGGCCCACATGCACTGATGCCTTCATCACGCATGTCACTAGGGGATCAGAAATAAACATACAAAACCGGATGCCAAGCTTATCAATTAGTCCACGGTTTATTTAGCCTCTGAAAACCAGCAACCATTTTCATCATTGCAGTGTGCAGGTACAGGGCATCATTCACGCTCTATGTTGGCATTGTATATCATATATGGCTGAATGAATACTGGAGATAGGGGCTTACCTAACGCTCTTCGAGCTAGCTAGCTAAGCATATGCAAATATATAAATGTTATTAGGGCTACGACGGGTGTTATCCAGTTCAAAATAATTAATTGCTATATATGGCAGGCACCAACTCTCTAGAGACGCTGCGCGGCTTTTGCCTTGTTGATAGATGGAGGCCCGGAAGGCCCAGGGGAATAGTATACGAACCAGTGGCACAGCATTTGTATAGTAGTGTACTCACCTTCTGCAATATAATATGGTACAGACAGCTAGCGCAATACAACAGATGAAATGGTTGGTACCGAGTGCTGATCAAGGAAGACAGGCGGCACGTCACATGAGCGCGCAGTGTGCTGCAAATAATACACAGCATTATGCATTAAACCCGGGGGCATATTCATGCATGTTATGTGTAGAAGCAGGTGACCATCTTCGTCGTCTTTAAGTCTTTGATATAATCAAGTACGAACAGATGCAATTACGTTAGACATGTTGACAAAGTCCGCTCTTAAGAGAACTCTTTAATTTATTGTCGGTTGCTTGCATTACATTCAAATACGGAACGACTTGCAATTTGAACATATGTATAATAGGTACTCCCTCGCTCGATCTGCTCTCAACTTCGGCCGGCACTCCGATCCACTGGATGAGCGGTTGTAACAAACTCTCTTTTCTTGTTGCTAAAAAGATATGTAGTAGTATTCCTGCATATTCTGGGAAAATATTTAGAAATGCTGAGGACAGTTTAGCAGTATATCCGATAAGATAAGGCATTAGTCGGGTTCCATTTTTAATTTCGGTGAACTAATTTTGAAACAATATATAGTGTCAGAGATAACTGTTCAAATAAATAAGCGGGTACATATATACATGCCAGACTGTTGACTTAAACTAGCAGTATCATTATTTAAGTGCTGACTAGTAGTATAAAGCCTCAAAACGTCATTCTCATCTAGCTAGCCCGACATTGACCATGGGTCCACATGAGTAGCACAGGACGAAACTGCTTGGACGAATGTGTTGGATGATTAGGCACAAAGTCCGCATTTGTCCAAAAGAAAATCAACCTTGCCCCGCCCCGTGCCGCGACAATTGCATTATGAAAGGGTTATCAGTAAGCATCGACTTGATTAAACGATGTTGACAACTTGATTTTACATTCCCATATGTGTGTACTTTAGCTTGTTTCGTCACCCTAAATAATATTTCCTCCATTTTAAATTATATGTTGTCTTGATTTTTTTAATACATTAATAATTTTTTTATATATCTAAATAAATAACATGTTTAGATATATAGTAAAATGGATGAAACCAAAAAATTAAAAAACTTAAAATTTAGAACGGAGAAAGTAAGAATAATAATAAAAGCACATCAAATGTCGTACTCGTGCCTAAAGGTAAAGGTAGAGGTACCACCGTTAACCAAGTTAGGAGCTAGGGAAGTTCTGTTTTGGGTATATAAGGTGTTGTGAGCTAGATGAAGGGGTGATAATTTAACTTTTAGTATTTGTGTACATACGTTTAATAGCTGTATTTTGATTATTGTTAGACTTAAATAGACACACTTGACGTGCAATTAGAATTTCCCAGTATTTAAGATATGGGTTCGAATTTTTTATCATTTTTTCTTTTCTTTTATAATATATATTTGTTATAAAAATTCAAAAAGTTGTGATATTGTGAAAGCACTTTGATTTGAAGACAACTCTATGCTTGCTAGAGACGTACGCTACCGATTTTACACCCTCTCTTTTATTAAGTGGATCGATGAACTAACCACCAAAAAATGAGCTAACTTTTGATCAATCTACCAGCTAGTGGGATTTTAAACCTTTTCAAAAATATATTTCAAAATTAATCATAATCTATTTTTTCTTTAACAAAAGTCTGGACCTTTTGGCCGCTCCTACACCCTTTGTGGTTCTGGCAAACCGCCCATGCTGCCATCCAATGCAAATGGCACACGATAGTCTTGCCAGCTCAGCGTGGCGCAGCATGCCAGCGTGGAAAAACATTGTGATATACTCCGTATATGCCTACGACTCGCTTGACAGTCGACACGGCAAGCGCGCGGAACGTGGACCCTTGTATTCTCCCCTTCTTCCCTTCTCCTACGACTAATCTGATGTCATAAATCTTCATGATTTTTTTTCCTAGAAATTTAGTTAGAGTTTTAAAATTTAATTTAAAATAACTTTAAAAATCTATTTACTCAAAGACAGATGGAGTACATAATTAAGCAAGGGAATTCTTACTGGGCCTTTGCATAAACCTTATTATGAAATGCATAAGGTACATCTTTTCTTTGACCATTATTTGATCGAGCTGATGCTGATGGTATGATGCATATGCCGCTTTTGCGGCTAGCATCTCGATCAAAGTCACACACGTCTCTTTCACTCGTAAAACATACTGTACTAGCTAAGCTAGTAGTACTCTGATGGCATGGCCTAGCCTTATTATTCGCATGTGTAACGAACGCTTTTGCGTATGGTGATCATATTATTCTTAGTTCACTTTGGAGCAGGTGAGTCTGATCTGGCCCTGGGATCCGGTGAGCGGGGCAAGGTTGCCCATCTTCACCATGGCCGCGGCGAAGGCGCTACTGAAGGCTGCCGAGTTGGACGCGTAGTTCCTGACGGTGTTATCCGTGCTGCCGCCATTGAAGAGCTCCTGGTCCGAGTGCAGGAGCCCCTTCTGGTTCAGCAGGTTGCTGTAGTAGGCGTTGTCGAACTTGTACGGCGTGGTGTTGTCGAGCGGCGCCAGGTTGCCGTCGCCGGAGCCCTTGGGACGGGGGCAGTTGGCCTTGAGCGAGGTCGCGAACGCGGAGTTGATGTTGGTGTCGTTGTAGATGTGGTCCCTAAAGTTCGTGCACTGCGCCTGCCCGATGGTGTGCGCGCCGGAGAGCGTGGCCATCTCGGTTGCGGTGAAACCCTTGTTGCCGAACGCTTTTATGAGCTGGTCGAGGTTGAAGAAGGGAGGCGGCAGGTCGCTGTTCGCCAGGGACAGACTCGCCGTCGTCGAGTCCCTCCGCCCAAGAGGAACCGTCCATGACGGCCCTCCCAACTGCATACATACACGAGGAAAGGGAAAGTGATTATGATGAATCCTCGTCATTTGCATACATGCATAATATCGATCGATGAGGCGGCGACGATTGTTGCCGCCGGTCGGCTTGCTTACCGCGACGACGGAGTCGCGAGCGGCGACGGCGAGGATGTCGGCGCAGGAGACGGTCTGCTTGCAGATGGCCTCCACCTGCATCTTGATGTTGGCGATGACGTCGAAGCCCCTCAGCGACCCGGCGTTGGGCGCCGCCCCTTGCTCGCCGGTGAAGCCCGTGGCGGCGTTGTCGGCCAGCAGCACCGACGCGTCGCAACCCTGATGTCGCGTCACACGCAAGCAAATGCAGCGATTATAGAACAGTAGGGAAAGTTAGGCACATGATTATTGTTTGACAGTGTTCCTGATTGCTATTGTGACTTCTTCAAGTCAAATAGCAGTACGTCCAAGCTAGCATTGGAACTAACTGTCGGCCTGTCGCATCCTGGTCGATATGTAAAATATTATTACTCACAAATACTAGGCCGGAGTGTACTTTTAAACGCGCAGTGCATGCTGTTAAGTGATGGACACGGCGCTCTTGAACTTGCCTGGACAAAGCAGTCATGGAAGTGCAGCCTGAGCAAGGAGGCCCCCATGCGGTTCTCCTTCTGCACGGCGGCGTTCACGGCGCTCTTGATGGTGGAGAGCGCTCTGGGGCACGACGTGTCGTAGAACGTCGGCGAGAGCTGCGCTGACGCCACCGTGGCCAAGCACAGGAAGAGCAGCAAGCCTGAAACCGAAGAAGACGCCATGGCGGGCAGAACTACTAGCAATGCGATGCAATGTTGGTTGTATCGAGGTCTATTGCTGAGTTGGTTGTGGAATGCGATGCTATGTGCTGCATGATATACATAGGGACATTGCGTGCTTCACTTTTTTCTTAGGAATGTCATGCTGCATTTTCTGCGGATTATTTTATTATACATGCATGTATGGAGCCAAAAACGAAAGCAAGTCGGCAGGCCCGCAGCCAAGTGCATGTACGATGCACACGTCTATCGATCAATGTAGTATGGGTGCTTGGTCAGTTTAGGATAACTTCGAATTGTCAACATGCACATCACATCTCAGATTCTCCCATTTTGGCTTCTCTCATATATAACGAAATTCCGTGGTTCCTGGCTAGATATGAGCCTCGAATTTAGCGTAAAATAAAACTATCTAATATGCTACATGCAGGAACCTATATAGAACAGTAATATTTTGATTTTTGAAAATTGAATCAACAAATTTATATCAATTGTTCATAGAAGCGTTATATATCTTGGCCAAATATGGTGGAAGGGTAGGTTTAACATAAGGATAAGCAATTTCTGGAACTTCTAGCTATCCTAACGTCATTGACTTATATTTGGCTCACATTTGAGAGGAGATAATTTTATTTTATGAGGAAGGCTATACAACAACCTGAGTGTTGGAACACTCGAATTCTTCCATGTGTCTCCCTCTCCCTCCCGCGCTCGTGCCTACGCTGAGACAAAGAAAAAGACAACGATGACGTTAGGGTTCCAGCGACGTCCCTCTCCAGCCTATCCCCCTCTCTTCTTCTCCGACTTTGGCAGGCTTAGAAGGAGGCTCTGGGGGAGACAGGCCCGCCAGATAGTGGGGATGATGGGAGGGCGGCCTTCAAAATCCTGACGGCAATAGGCGGCCATGCCAGGTCGGGACAGGGCTCCGTGGCTATTGGGACCGAGTCTCAGCAGGTTAGAGTGAAGATGGAATGAGTAACCCAGACGGTTCCTCTCTCTCCGTATTAAATATGAAAATTACAATGTGGGCCCGACGGCCAGTAATGCCACAACTACCAGGGGGTCCTCCCTTTATTACATAGGGGGCAGGGCCATTTATAGTGATTCCCCAGCTCAGAATTGGAAGTACAAGCGTGCTCCCAACGGGAGTTTCGAAACCCTAGACACTGGATCTATTACACGTGGGCCTTCCAAGGGCAAGCTTGTCTGTCACTTTGTCGCCACAACACATGGGCCACGGCCCATCATCGCCCTCGGGAGGTCCAACATGTCCGCTTGTTGACAATCAGCTTCAGCTCGGCCCATTTCATCACCCTGCCAATGTTATCTTGAGACATTTCCACCTCCGCGCCGGACCTCCGCGGGAGTCGACGGCTAGGATGATGACCTCCGCAAGCATGGGAAGGGACGCCACCGAGCCTCCACGCCGGACCTCCGCGGGAGTCGGTGGCTAGGACGATGACCCCCGCTGCCGATCGCCTTTACGGTGCCTCTTCGGCGGAGGTCCTACCTCCGGGGGTGTCGCCTTTGGATCCTGCGGACATAGATATGAAAAGAATACTAGATTCGTAGGTTAGTCTCTACAACGGGGGTAACAAGCCTCTCCGGCCTCGGGACGCATCCCCAACATTCCCCCCTTGAGGGTTAGGTCCAGTGGAGGCAGGTCTAGCCATCAAGATGCTCCTAGCGACGGAGGCAATGTTTACCTCGGACCCCCCTGGCCCGTTGAATGTTGGACCGGAGGTTTTGCATTTTTACCGTTGTCTGGTTCTTAATCTTAGGCGTTGATTTTGAGTTGGTTCATTTTTCTGCCATTCGATTCGTGGGTTGTCGTGACCGTTGGGCTGAGAAGTCGAGGTGCCGCTTCACCGCCTATATAAAGGGGTGGGCGGTGAAAATGACCCGTACTCCTCTTGCCACCACGTAGTCTTTCTGCTACTTGCTGCCTCCGCTCTAGTTTTTCCTTGGCCTTTTTTTGCCATGGCACCTAAATGCCCTAGCTGCGCGCGTCGTCGTCCGTTCTCCGACCCTTATTCCTAATTCCAAGGTGTCAGAGTCGAAGGTTTCCTTGATCTTTACGAGCAGTGCATGCTGGCTGCCGCGGAGGCCAAGGATCTTGAAGAGTCCCTATCAGACGTCGAAGCTTCTCCAAATAAATTGATGGCTCCAAAGGTTGCCATGGCAGCTGCGGAGGTGTCCTATGAGTTTTGTCGCAGCCGAATGACACAGAGTATGATTTTAGATCTTGAGGCAAAGGGCTTTTTTCCTGCTGGTTCAGGGTGACCTTCGCGTGGAGAGACTGTGCCAAGACCTGAGAAGAATGAGGCCGTCGTCTTTCGGGATTTCTTTTCCTGCGGCCTCCGCTTCCCTTCAACCAATTTCCTCCGGTACATTCTTGAATGGTTCGAGGTTCAGCTGCATCACCTTATTCCCCATGCTTTCTTGAACATGAGCAAAATTCTCTGGGCCGTCGAATCTTACGGAGGTGGGCTTAGCATGAATACCTTCGCGGAGTACTATGAGCTGCAAAAGCAACCACGCTACGTTGGCACTAAGATAGCTCAGTTTGCCTCGTGTAGTTTCATGGCTAAGAGGAAACCGAGCAGGGGTAAGGAAAAGATTGCAATTTCTTGGTGCCAGAGGGGAAAGTACGAGCTAGCTGATTGGTTAGATTTTTGGTTTTACGTTCGGACTCCCAGTGTCACTCGACCTGACGAAGATGGGAGGAGCGTTACTTGGTTTCCTTTTGCCTCCGTAATGACCCCGATGAATCCTCTGACCAGTGTAAAACTTGGTTCCATTGACTCAAATAAATGGAGGTCTTGCACTGAGGCTTTTAGCGCAGCTTGTTGCTATTCTAGTGGGAGGGATCTTGTTGAGGAGATGATAGCATCCGATTACTGGCCCCTTCTTGGTGGTTTGGGGCAGAAGAAATTTACCATAGAGAAGCTGGATCTGCCAGTGTTTGGAGTTGCCAGTGGTATCCCTTGCCCACATTTTGGGCTTTGTCTCCCGGAGGGTTAGAGCGAGGAGGAGTTTGTTCGCTTGACCGAGGAAAAAGCTGTTGATATTCTTAGGGAGGTTTCTGAGAGGGAGTATCTTGCCCGTAGGTCAGAGGCTGGTACCATGCCCCATCTTAACAGGGTTTTTGAGGAGCTTGGTATCCACTATTCTGAGCGTGAGCTCCCCGAGAAGTTGAAGAAGAAGAACAAAAATAAGGAATTTAGTGCTGCCGGCGTTGCCACGAAGGCCGCCGAAGGAAAGAAAAGAAAGGATGGCGCTTTGACGCGTGGAGGTTTGAAGAAACAGAAAGAGACCTCCACTGAACTCGCGGAGATGGAGGATGTTTTTGAAGATTTTTATGATGAAAGGATTACTGCTAATCCATAGGTGGTGACTGAGATTCTGCCAGAGGCTGATGCTTTGGTGCTGCTTGGCTCCGAGGGCCCATCTCGGCAGTCTTTGTTGCCAGCTGTTTCTCCGGAGGTGTCCTGTGATTTAATAATTGACTCCTCCGGGGCGCCTTTAGTTCGTCCTGTCTTGTCCTCTGCTTTTCTCCCGCCTCAACATGTTGAAGTGGTGCCCCCTGAGCTTTTCGAGAGGCCATTTGCCAGTGCGTATCTTGACGCCAGCTCTGAGGATGAAATGGAGGCTAGTGCCACGGTTCATCATGCGGAGAAGCCAGCAGAGACTGACCAACTTGAAGCAGAGGATCCTGAGGCCCCCGAGGATGCTTACACTTTGAGTCAAGGTAATGTTCTTACTCGAAGTATGACCTATATGGACTTCCTGACTTTGAAGGTTTCTTGTGGTTATGCCTCTGATGGGGAAGTTTTCTTGCTCGGTGAGCATGTATAAGATTTTTTCTGAGATTTTATGTTCTCTTGTTTCTTTGTTTGACTTGTGTTTTCTGTGTGTATTTCCCAGGTAGCCTTGCCGCTGAGGGCACTCAGACTGCCCCTCCGCCGCCTCCCGCGCCTGATGCGCTATTTTTCGGAGGTGCCGATACTGAGGCGATGCCTACAGCTCCGCAACCTCCGGTGGACATGGTTGGCTCTGGGTCTCTCTCGTCCGACAGCTGTCCCGATGAGGGCATAAGTGCCCTTCTTGGCTGGGCTCAAGGTATTAGCCAGCTGACTGATACAATGGGCGGAGACCTATACCGGCGTCTGGCTGGGCTGCCGCTTCAGACCTTGATGAACGCCAATATCAACCATCATATTATTGTGAGTTTGGTTTCATTCTCTTCATTTTTGGGTATATACTCTCTTTTTCGTGGATTTAATTTTGGCATTGCTTTGTTGCTATCTGCAGGGCACCGCCTTGTCTATGGCTGTTGAGACCAGCAGTTGTGTTGAACTGGTAAAAAAGGATGACGCTATCAAGGTTCTGAAGGCGGAGATTGAGTCTCAAACCCATGAAAAGGAACGAGCGACTCAGAAGGTCTCCGGTTTGGAGAAGCAGTTAATAGCTCTTGGGGTTCAATCTGATGAGTTACAGAGAGCTCTTGCCACTGCCAAAGAAGTGAAGGTCGCCACCAAGGAAGCGGAGGTCGCTGCCAAACAGCGGGCGGACAAAGCTGCTGAGATTTCAAATCTCCTGCGCCAGGAAATGGATGCTGATCGACAGATGACGGCGGCTCTTAGAACTAGAGTTGAAGAACTTAAGAAGGAGCTGAATGCCACCAGGTCGATCGGGCTAGAAGTGGCTGAGTCCTACGTCTCCGCTGTCTGAGCTTTCGGTGGTGTGGTGACTCCGGTTGATCCTAAGGCTTCTACCTCCGGAATCTTTTCCTGGGTAAAGGCGAACCTTAACAAGCTTAACGAGTTTATGACCGGAGTCTCTGATTTCAGTGCGAAGACCTCTGCTACATGTCTATGTAAGCTGTTTGTGTCCAAGGGCATTGTTCAAATTGGGAATTTTGATTGCCCTGAGCTAGAAGATCCTGCTGAACTTGGGAGAATGGATCAGTTTGTTAAGACCATCGTACGCAGCTTCATGGAGAAGTTCTGGTCCAAGTTTGGCCGGTCAGAGACCATTGCCATGGCTAATGTTACCCGTGAAACGGTATGTATGGTTAGCTTTTCCTGTCTTATTTTGTTGTGAGAGCTGTGTTGCCGATTTCCTTTTCTTATTTTCTGTCTATTTCAGCAACTAAAGTATGGCAAGTGCGGCGGTCACAGCCCGACTTCTTCTGGCGGCACATCAGCACGGACCCGGGGATCTACCGACACTGGCGCCTCCGCTGCCCAAGTTCTTCCTACAAGTGCTGGGACTGATTCCATGACGGAGCAGTCGGTGGCACCTCCGGAGGCTGGGCCGCTGACCACTGAGGAGGTGTAGGAATTCATCATTTTTTTGGTTGTGTACATTTTGTCTTTTGCTGACTTGGTGCTGGCGTGCACATGTAAAGAACAATTTAAGTTGCTCTTAGTTTTGTAAAATATTAATGGCCTGATCGTCCTGCGCAGGTCTACAGTTTGGGGCCTTTGCAGGATGTCGAGCCTATCACCTTTATGCACGATGATGTTTACGTTAGCGGTGAGCTGTGGGATTACTGGAAATCAGCTTTTCCTAGGCACAAAGTGGATGATATGTTCGATTTTGTACTTAGCGATTTAGACGATGAGCGTTCTAGCTTTACTCGTTCTCTTGCATGGCGTGGTCCATCTGGACCTTTGTAATTATCTTTGTTTGCGTGGTGGTTGAGAGTTGCGACTGAACTGTGGTTTGTGAACTTGTTTATTTCGACCTCCGCTCTGCTCTGGAGGTTTGTTTGAATTAGTCAGAGGCCTTCGTGCCAGGTTGCAGGTGTGACCTCCGGAAGTGATTTTTGTTTTCCTCCCCAGAGGTTGTAACCAATTTAAAACACATTTGTGTATTAATAACTTTATTGCTAGCATACGGCGGATATTACAACTGTTGTTTCTCTTCGACCAGTACTGGTGTCATTTTTGCTGTGTTTGACTTTGCGGTCCTTAGCTATGTCTCTGCGCGTCCCAACGCTTATTATGCGGAGGTAAGCTGCGGTTGATTTTAGCGGAGACGGGGGACGTTACGAGTTCTTATGCGGTATTCCCCCTTGTCTCCGCTCAGGCGATGATCCTGACTAGCTTGCTCTGTTGGCTAACTGCTCGGGTGTTCCCCCGGAGACCCTTGCTGCCTCCGGGAGGTTACTGTCCCCAGCTTCCTTACGAATTCTTGTGTGGTATCTTGTCATTTCTGCTTATCCGTATGCGCACATCTTCCTCCATCTCCCTTAATCGGAATTTGGCTACATGCAAATGCTTGTGGTTGGTTGTTTCCTAACACCTAGGCGCGAGGACCTTGAGCTCTAGCTCTTTTATAGTACCGCTTGTGTACTTTACGTATCCTTGGTATTTATTTGCTTAGTACCATCGCCTGTAGAGGCTAGATTACACAGGTACTAGTTTGGTACTTGTTTCTTTTAATGATGGGTAGCTGTAGCGGTTTTAATGATGCCTTGGAGGTCCTTATAAAAGGATCTATTCCCCCCTTGGTCATTTGGGCTGCTTTATTGTGTACATTATACTGATGGTGCTTACTAGGAGCTTTTTTGAGTTGGTACTGTGTAAGGACTCATAATGGAATAGCCTCGAAGATGGCGGCCGGCTGTGTTCTTATTTAACATTGCTGATGTAAGGATTTTGGATGTGGCGGTTGCTTGCGAATGGAAGGTGCAAAGTGGTGTGCTGACTGCTGATTTTGGAATTTGCCATGTACAATCTGGCGTTGGAGGTTCACCTCCTTCTCTTCGTACCGAGTGTCTGTTGGACTTGACTGAAGTGGCTTGGTTTTCGGAGGCACAGGGTGATATGTAGCCAGGAGGTGATAGGGGATATTCTACAGTTTCTCAGGGTTTGCCTCCGTCATTGCTAGTGCCAGAGGTTTAAGCGTCGGCAACCTCTGATCAACTTCTATGTCTTGTGGTAGCCGGTTAGCTGGATGGAGTGGCTGGATTTTTTGATCCGGAGGTTGTGTATTTTGGTCTAGCAGCTAGATACGTGCATTTTGCACATTGTTTCTGTTATGAGCAAGGTGCAATGTGCCCTGACTATTGTAAGCATGAAATCAAATGAATAGACTTGTTTTGCGTATTGCCTCCGTTCCGGAGTGCGGAATATCTATTTCTTGTGATTGTATTGCTTTTTGGAAAGTGTATGACGCGAAGTTTGCTTGGTTCCGCGAACTTGTACCTGCGTGAGTGTTACCTCCGCTTGTTTTAATATTGCGTTTCGGAGGTTGCTTTTGGTGATTGTAATGTTACCCTTTTTTTGAGCTACCGGTGCCTGAACTAGTTGACAGGTCTTTTTTCGGTTTGCTTCGCAACTTATGGTTGCGATTGCCTGCCTCGATGCCTGATAAGACAGGACTTTTTCGAGGTTTTTTGTTATTTAGCGGAGGCTGGTTCATGCCCTTTCTGTTCGTCCACAATCTGTGGTTGTTGTTGCCTGCCTCGATGCCTGATAGGACAGGGCTTTTTCGAGGGCTTTTGGCATTCAGCGGAGGCTATTTCATCCCTTCTTTGTTCGTAACCTATGGTTGTTATTGCCTGCCTCGATGCCTGATAGGACAGGGCTTTTTCGAGGGCTTTTGGCATCTTGCGAAGGCTGTTTCGTGCCTTCTCATTTTTTAGCAACGCATGGTTACTATTGCTTGCCTCGATGCCTGATAGGACAGGTCTTTTTTCGAGGGCTTTTGGCATTTTAGCAGAGGCTATTTCGGAGGTTGCTTCATGCCTTGTCATTTTTATTAATGGTGGCATGAAGTAATCTTGTGAGATCGTGAATAGTTGTCGAATATTACAGCCGTGTTGCTGGCTGCTTTCGACTATTTTTGTGTATTGCTTTTCGGGGTCCTCTTTATACATTCAGAGGTTAATTACATACGGTCTTGCCTCATTAAAAACCTCGCCTACGATTTGGAGCCCCTTTTGTGAGGAAAAAAGTGCAAGCCATTTTTGCAGAAAAAGTAAATTGCAGGAATTTAAATCTAGGGACCTCCGCTTATAATTCTAGGGAGTCCTTACATTCTACGTTTAGTATTTCCAGAGGCTATCAATGTTCCAGGAGTGGGTTGATGTTCTTCCTTCTGTGTCTTGCAGATAGAATGATCCTTTCCTCCCTCCTTGCCTGGCTATGAATGGTCCTTCCCATTTTGGCTGTAGCTTTCCAATGTTCTGAGCGTCTGGCCTCCGCCTCATTACCCAGTCGCCATCCTTGATGTTCTTAGTGACCACTTTTCCATTCCTCTATTTTCTGGTTTGGTCTTGGTATTTCTTGATGTTGTCAATTGCCTCTATTCTGTATGCTTCGGTCATTTCCTTGGTGTACTCTTCATCCTTTGCGAGGTTTTGTTTTATTGTGCGGAGGCTCTGGTATTTGATCTCCTCTGGCATCATTGCTTCCTCTCCGTACAGTAGCTTGAATGGAGTGAACCCGGTGGCTCTCGATACGTTTGTGTTGTGAGACCACACAACCTTCGGCAGCTCTTCTACCCATTTGCCCTTTTTGTGATCTAGCAATGTCTTGGAGATTGCTGAGAATATGATCCTATTTGACCTTTCCACTGCTCCGTTACTCTCTGGGTGGTAGACTGAGGCGAAGGCTACTTGTGTGTTGATGCTATTGCAGAATTCTTTGAACTTGTTTGAATTGAATTGCTTTCCATTGTCGATTGTGAGCGTCCTTGAAACCCCGAATCTGCAAATTATATTTTACCAGAAGAATTCCTTAACTATTTCAGAGGTGATTGTTGCGAGCGGTTTGGCTTCTATCCATCTTGTGAAGTATTCTACTACTACCACTGCATATTTGCTTCCGCCCTGAGCCGGAGGTAATGGGCCTACGAGGTCCATCTCCCATCGCTGAAATGACCAGACCGGAGGTATTAGCTGTGTTTGTGCTCCTGGTGATGCCTGGTGTGGAGCAAAACTCTGGCATGCTTTGCAAGTTCTTACTATATGCAATGCGTCCTTGATATGCGTTGGCCAGTAGAACCCTTGCCTAATTGACTTCGCTGAAAGTGCTCTGGGGCCAATGTGTGATCCACATGTTCCTGAGTGGATATCTTGTAAGAGGTCTCTGCCTTCTGATTCTGTGATGCACTTGAGCAGTGGTTGGACTATTCCTTTCTTGTATAGAACTCTATCTATTATCATTAATTCCTTGCCCGTACGGCGAGCCTTGATGCAACTGTTTCATCTAATGTCACATGGACTTCGTTGATAAAATCAGTTATAGGTTTCCTCCAGTCCTCTGTGTCTACTAGGAGTACCTGCACAAATGCTTTTGTTGCTTTTGCGGTAGCTGGTAATGTCAATTCTTGGTAGAAGGTTCCTTCGGGTACCTCCGTTTCATTTGCTGCTGCTTTGGCTAACTCATCTGCCTCCGAGTTGTCTCCCCTTGGGATGTGCTTTAGGGTAAAGCCTTGGAATCTCTTTTCTATACCCCTGATTACTTCTAGGTATGCAGCCAATTCTGGGTTCCTTGCGACATAGTCTTTCTCGACTTGTCCTGTTACTATCTTTGAATCAGTTCTGACCATGATGTATTTCGCACCAAGTGCCTTGACCTTGCCGAGCCCCAGGATTACTGCTTCGTACTCGGCAACATTGTTGGTTGCTTTGAAGCACAGTCTTGCTGCGTATTTTGTTTTGATGCCCGACGGTGATATTAATACCGCGGAGGCTCTGCACCTTGGATGCCCCACGTGCCATCTGTGTATAGTGTCCATATTGAAGCCTCCGTTTTGTCTTCTGCGTGCTACGGAGATGTCCATTCTGCCAAAAAAATCTGCTAGCACTTGTGACTTGACTGCTGTTCTTGAGATGAACTTGATGCTAAACTGGGATATTTCTGTTACCAATTTACCGATTCTGCCTGATGCTTCCTTGTTGCCTAGTATATCGGCTAGCGGTTGTGCTGTTGGCACCAGGATTTCATGCTCTTGAAAATAGTGTTTGAGCTTCCTTGATGTTGTTACTACTGCATATGCTATTTTTTCAACCTCCGAATAATTCAGTTTTGCTCCTTGCAGCACTTCTGATACATAGCACACTGGGTGTTGTACACTTTTGTTGTCAACTTCCTTTTCTTGAACTAGCACCGCGCCAATTGCTCCTGCGGAGGCCACAACATATAGTAGCAAGGTTGCCTCCGCATCTGGTGCTATAACCATGAGGTCTTTTGTGATGTAGTTTTTGAGTTGCCGGAATGCCTCCGACTGCTCTGTGCCCCATTCAAATTTGTCCGAGGCCTTGAGCATTTTGAAGAATGGTAGACTTCATTCTGCTACCTTTGAGATGAATCTGCTGAGCGCTGCTATTCTGCCTATCAGTCGTTGTACTTCTTTCTTGTTTTCCGGTTCTCTCATTGTTAGCACTGCTTCTGTTTTATCTGGGTTTGCTCTTAGCCCTTCTGGACCAACAATGTAACCGAGCATCATTCCTGTGCTTACTCTGAAGATACACTTTTTCTGGGTTTAGTTTTAACCCTGCTTCTCTGAGACTAGCGAAAGTTTCTCGGAGGTCATCCAAATGATCTCTGGTCTGCTTGCTGACTACTGCTAGATCATCAACATAGGCTATGATGTTTCTTCGGAGCTGAGCTTGCAATACCGTTTGAATCATTCTTGAGAATGTTGATCCTGCATTTTTAAGCCCTTTTGACATTCTAACAAAACAGTAGGTGCCGAAAGGGGTTGTGAAGCTTGTTTTCTCTTCATCTTCCTTTCTTAGCCATATCTGGTGGTATCCTAAGAAGCAATCCAACAGAGAGAAATGCTTGCATCATGCTGCCTTATCAACTGATGCATCTATTCTGGGTAATGGGAAAGGATCTTTTTTGCAGGCCTTGTTGAGATTTGTGAAGTCTATGCACATTCTCATTTTTTCGTTCTTTTTTGGCACCAAGACAACATTTGCTAGCCAGTCTGAGTACTTGACTTCTCTAATGACCTTGACATCTAATAACCTTTGCACCACCGCTTTCGCTACAGTTATGCACTCATCGGACATCTTCCTCTATTTTTGCTTCTTGGGTTTGACATTTGGATTGAGGTCGAGGGTGTGTTCAATCACATCCCGACTGATTCCTTGTAGATCTAGTGCTGACCATGCGAACAAGTCCTTGTTTTTTGCTAGCAATTTTAACAAGTCTTGTCTTTCTACCTCTGATAGATTGGCACCTATGGTAACTTTCCTGTTCGGGACTGCTTCTTCCAATGGTAGTGTTATTGTGTTCTCTTGGTCTGCCATGTTGGTTTTTTCCATGGGCATGTCCGGAGGTTCCTCTGCTTCTACGGTGTTGATGTTTCTATGTGCTTTGTAGATTGCTTTCTCTATGTTCCTTGCTTCTTTTTGACTTCCCCGCACTGTGATGATTCCATGTAATGCTGGCATCTTCATGCAGAGGTAGCCCATGTGTATTACCACATTAAACTTGTTTGTGAATCCTCTTCCCAGTATCACATTGTACTGGTAGTAGATGTTGACTACATCAAAGGTGATGTATTCTGTCCTGGTACAATCCCCATCTTTGAATGATACTGGTAGTGATATCTTGCCTAGGGCGTTAATCTTCTTTCCACCAAATCCGATCATTGGGGTGTCCGGTGGCTGTAGCTGGCTTCTGCTTAGCTTTATTTGGTCAAACACATTGCCGAAGATGATATCTGCTGAACTCCTGGAGTCAACAAGTATTCTGCTTACCTTCCAGGCAGCTATATTTGCCTTTATAACCATAGCATCTGCATGCAGATAGCTTTCAACTTGGAGGTCTTGTTCTGTAAATTCTATTGGCATCTTGGACCATTCTGTTGATCTGTAGGCGCCCTGAACTGCCACATTATTTACCAACCGGAGGTGGTCCTTCTTTTGTTTTTTGGTTTTGAACTCTAATGCTGAGCCTTCGGCTATAGGTAGTATCATGCCAATGGTTGGTAGCGCTGAATGCGGGTTTAGCTGGTTTTCTGTCGGAGGCTCCGCCTTCGCAGTTGCTGTTGTGGTTAAAGCATACTGCGAAGGTGCTGGTAATGCCTCATATTGTCTCTGTTGTGCTGCCGGAGGTGTCTGCATATGTGTTGGATCAATGAGTGCTATGTGCGGAGGTCTTTGGTTGATGTAAGTTAGACCATTTTCTGCTCTGTTCTGGGTGTAGCCCTGATGTGATGTTTGCTGATAGACTGGTCTCTAGGCCGGTAGTGCCGTCGGATAGTACTGTTGAGCCAAGTTGTGCTGCGGTAATGGCTCTGGAGCGTATCCTGGAAAACTTGGGTTGTACTGCTAATAGGCCTGCGCACTGTGAGCGTGATTAACCTCCCTGCTACCTTGCTGTTGGGCTGTAGTTGTGACTGTTTGGTTTTCATCCTGTCAAGTGTCTCTTGGGCCTTCGGGCAGTCCCATGTGATGTGCCCTTTGTCCTCTCCGTGGAAGAGGCAGTATTGCTTCCTTGGTTTCTGATTTTTGCTCCAGCTCTAGGACTTGTTGCTTTTGCTGTAGCCTTGTCCCCTTTGATTTCTCTGTTCATAACTTTTTTTTGTCCCAAGAATCTAGAGGCTGGCTAGCCTGCAAATTGAAAACTTGTTTTTGCTAGTTCTAGTATTGTTGTCTTTGCTGATTCCTATTTTTCCTTCTGTTGCTATTGCTTAAAGACTGTTTACTTTGACCGTCTCCTTCCTCCAATCTCTTGCGGAGGTCATTGTCAGACCTGCAATATTTTTCGAACTCCTTGTGCAGTTGAGCCATTGTGGCTGGCTTTTTTCTTGCTAAGTGACTGGCGAATGGGCCGATTCTGAGTCCTTTGATTGCTGCTTCTATGGCCACCCCGTCAGGGACATCTGGTGCTTTAGCCCGGAGGTGTAGGAATCTCTGATAATAGTCTCTGAGGGGTTCGCCCTTGAGGTGCTTATTGCTGAACAGGTCTGACGATGTTAGCGACTCGCTTGTGTAATCTTTAAAGTTTGCCAATATCTGGTCTCGTAGGTTCTCCCATGAATATACCGTGCTTAGTTTCAACATTGAGTACCATGCTAGTGCATCTCCTTCTGCTGCAATCACGAATGACTTGGCCATTACGTGATCGTTGCCTCCGGCGGAGGCTACTGCGGCTTCAAAACTCATTATAAACTGCCTCGGATCTGAATTACCATTGAATCTTGGTAGAGATACAGGTTTGTAGCTCGGAGGCCATGGTGAGCTTTGTAGGCCTTCGGACAGTGGTGATTTTGGGTCAAAGACTCTTGACGGTGTAGGTAGGCTTGGAACTATGGTGTGCGTAGGATGCGCGTTCACAGTTGGGGGTCGACCTGCCATGACTGGTTGAGCGACCTCCACTGGACCTGCTGCCGGAGGTTGCATGCTCTGTATTTCTGCTTACAGAATGGCCATTTGCTGCCTTATCTCGTCTACTTGACACGATGATTGTATCGTTCTTTGTGTGGCAGCTTGCTACGCCCTTAACCTGTATTTTTTGGCTTCCATGCGGTGCATCTCATCTCTCAGCCTGGTCAACTCGTTGTCTTGGTTCTGGGCTATCGGATGCTGCTCAGACGGGTCCCCTCTTTGCGCAGCGTTGTTGTTCTCTTCATCACCTCCATCCTCTGGTGCGGAGGCATAAGTGCTCTGATATTTCTCCTTGGCCTCCCACGAGGAGAGGGCTGCGGTACCTCCACCTCAGTGGCGGTACGTCTCCTCGCGGTGGTTTTTTTTCTGGGTGGCATTTGTGGGTGTTATCTCCGGCCAAACACAAGCGGTGGGCGCCAACTGTTGGGACCGAGTCCCAGCAGGTTAGAGTGAAGATGGAATGAGTAACTCAGACGGTTCCTCTCTCTATAATAAATATGAAAATTATAATGTGGGCCCGACAGCCAGTAATGCCACAACTACCAGGGGGTCCTCCCTTTATTACATAGGGGGCAGGGCCATTTATAGTGACTCCCCAGCTCAGAATTGGAAGTACAAGCGTGCCCCCAATGGGAGTTTTGAAACCCTAGACATTGGATCTATTACACGTGGGCCTTCCAAGGGTAAGCTTGTCTGTCACTTTGTCGCCACAACACATGGGCCACGGCCCATCATCGCCCTCGGGAGGCCCAACATGTCCGCTTGTTGACAATCAGCTTTAACTCGGCCTATTTCATCACCCTGCCGACGTTATCTTGAGACGTTTCCACCTCAGCGCCAGACCTCCGCGGGAGTCGACAGCTAGGATGACGACCTCCGCAAGCATGGGAAGCGACGCCACCGAGCCTCCGCGCCGGACCTCCGTGGGAGTCGATGGCTAGGACGATGACCCCCGCTGCCGACCGCCTTCACGATGCCTCCTCGGCGGAGGTCTTACCTCCGGGGTGTCGTCTTTGGATCCTGCGGACACAGATATGAAAGGAATACTAGATTCGTAGGTTAGTCTCCACAACGGGGGTAACAAGCCTCTCCGGTCTCGGGGCGCATCCGCAACAGTGGCTTAGAGCTCTCCACGGAAGGAGTGAGGGGATGGGGAGGAGGAGGCTGTAAGGCGGGGCTGCGGAGCTCGGGCGAAACCCTAGCGCAGCTGCAGCAGGACAATTGGTGGTGACGAGGCCAAGCAGGAAGAAGAATAGCGAATGCAGCGTGGAGAAGATCGGAAAATCAAGTGCTCACAGCCCACGAAACACTCGAGTGTTGGTTAGACGGACTCCTTTTTTTCTATCATCTAAAAAATGTATACTATAAAATTTTGTTCATGGCATGCAAACATTCAAAAACTACCTAGAGGCAGAGCCAGCCAGCCAACCTATAGCAAGACGAGTCTTCCTGCTCTCGTTCTTTCCTTCTCCTCTAGATCCCTTCCCTACACGAAGTATACGATTAAGGGAGAATGTTCAGTCCAATATCAAGAAGTACTTGTACATGGATATAGCGCACCATGCACGCGAGCAAGAAGAAGTCTTATCTTCTGCACTGCACACACACGTGGGGTCTTAACCGCTTGTTAAGTGCTCTTCACCGAGCTGAATCGTCTTACCATGCATGAAACTCGATCAGCATATAAATTTGCCTCGTCTATAGTTAAAAATTGCACGATCGCGACATGCATGCGCGCGCAAGTAGCCGATCGATCAGTGGATACGTACGCATGTTGCAACTTGCTTGCATGATGTAACGTAGTTACCTGTAGTATGGAATGCTCATTTGTTTATGCTTCTTTTGTGGACAAGGGTCCTGACTGTCAGCTCATAGTCAAAGACTGTTTGATCACTCCATGCCTATTTAGTCTGAAAGTTAACTCGACATGCTTTAGTGCTAGTTACTACTCATTAATTGTGTGATCCATCCTAATAAGTTGGAATTAAAAAGAGTAGGAACTGATGGCCTATGTTTACTTTTTTTTATTAAACTGCATGCTTGTTCATTATTTGCATGTCATTGTCTCAGCCCTCAAATCGCAATCAGCAATTTAATATGGCGCCAAGTTTGGGCCCTTCGTTCCAGTTTCCGATAAGGCCACAGTTGACTAGTTGGAATTTGCATGACTACAAAGGTCAACAATTGTGGCCGTTGGGCTGTGGCCGTCTTTCATTAAAAACACCATAGTATGTGCAGCTGTCGCATATATTGTTCGCTCTAAAAAAAAAAATCTGTACTTTGCAACAATAATACTGTAGACACCGTGTGATATTGATCCCACATGCATGTGTTTTCATCCCAAGGTCCTTCCAAAACCAAAAGTTCATATTCAAGCATGACTAGGTTTTCCAATATTTTCAAGTGGTTTTTGTAATGCCTAATGGCTATTATTAGCATCCTTCTTAGATTAAGTTGAGAACTTGCACAGATTACAATTCCAATAGTTCAAACACGGTAGTTCAAAGTATAGGTACAAAAGAGATTAAGAGACCTATATAATACTCCATCCGTTTTAAATTGTAAGTCGTTTTGACTTTTTTGGTGCATGTATTTTGCTATGTATCTAGTCTAAATACATAGCAAAATACATGCACCAAAAAAATTAAAACGACTTACAATTTGGAACGGAGGGAGTACTACATGTCTAATTCTTTTACTTGATGTTTCAAAAAAAAATAATTGCAATTAGTGATTAAGTAATTAAATACACAATTTCGTCCATATGTTTTTAGAGTTATTTTTAATCAATTGCCTTAAAAGTTATTTTATATTCATAGTTACAAAAGTTTGACTCGAAACTTATACAAACATCAAAGATTAATTTGTAAACAAGATGGAGTAGGATCTAGAAGGGGCCTCTAGTCTAAATAAAAAAAATATCAAATTGCTACGTACAAAGTGGCCAAAGATTTCTCTGCAGTTACGAAATGTTGATTTGGGATTCATATTTTCACCTCAGTGATTGTCCATATATTAGACTAAAACCCCTAGGCTACTTGAAAAAGAAAATTGGGAAGGATAACAAAAAAAAACATTTCCGAGTCAATATCACACCCTTGCTGACTCGAGAAAGGGCAGTTCTTGACAAAAAAACATGCAACTGACAATGGCACAACCGGCCTTATAATAGTGATCACCGAACACTACTGTTGGCTCGTCAGATCACTTGGGACGTACGTACAGGTAGCCGAGTAGCTAGCTAGTTCACCTTGGAGCAGGCGCGTCTGATCTGGCCCTGCGACCCGGTGAGCGGGCTGATGTTGCCCATCCTGATCATGGCCGCCGTGAAGTCGCTGTTGAACCTCGTCGGCCTGGACGCGTAGGTGCGGACGATGCCGTCCGTGGCGCCGCCGTTGAACAGCTGCTGGTCGGAGTGCAGCAGCCCGCTCCGGGACAGCAGGTTCGTGTAGTAGGCGTTGTCGAACCCGGTGGAGGTGGCGGTGTCCAACGGCGCCAGGGTGTCGTCGCCGTTGCCGGACGCCGAGGGGCAGCTGACCTTGAGCAGCGTCGCGAACGCCGCGTTCACGTTGGTGTCGTTGTATATGTGCCCCCGGAAGTTCTTGCACTGCGACAGCCCGATCGTGTGCGCGCCTGACAGAGCAACCAGGTCGGTCCTGCTGAGCCGTTTCTTGGCGAAAGCGGCGGTGAGGTTGGCGAGGTCCAGGGACGGCGCTGGCAGGTCGCTGTTGGCAAGAGATAGGCTCGCTGTCGTCGAGTCCCTGCGCCCAAGAAGAACCCTCCACGAAGGCCCTCCCAGCTGCAGAGCATACACAGACATAGAGTACCAAATTAATTAAAGTCTGATCCGGGGTGGCCGGGGTGTCGTGTCATGTGTGCACTTGTATGTGGACGTCGATCGTCTCTTACCGCGACGACGGAGTCCCGGGCGGCGACGGCGAGGATGTCGGCGCAGGAGACGACCCCCGGTCACACTGCCTCCACCTGCGCCTTGATGTTGTCGACGACGCCGAAGCCTCTGATAGACCCGACGTTCCGATTAGCGGTCTGCTCCCCAGTGAAGGTAGCCGTGTCGTTCAGCAGCACCGACGCATCGCAACCCTGCAGCGTCCATGCATGTGGAGCAAGTACAAAAGTATTTTACTTTATTACTGTTATATAAAGAAAGTAAAATAAGTAGTATCAATAGTTGCTACATGATTTTTAGTATAGTTATTAATTATTAATTAAAGAGCAGCTAAGCTCATGGAAATTGTGTGCTACACTGCTAACCAAAGAAAAAAAAAGGAGTAAATATTTGTTTATTACAACTATATATAGGAGTAAATATTTGTTAAGTTCCATACGAATACCAAAGCGTAAAATATAGTATAAGTGTTTGGGACATATGTTTCCATGAATCAAAAAGTGTCCATACGTTTTGGCGAAGCACCCTTTGACAGGGCTCCGGCTTGCCACTCCTAGCAAGGAGCCCGAAGGGAACCAGAGCCGAAAAAATGGCCTCTCCTAGCTCCTCCCTACAAACCTAATACAAATATTATAAAAGTGCCACTGGAGCTATTTTTGCTATACGCTTTCTAAAACGGCACTAGCTACTAGTTGTGATAATAATCTGTCAGTGGTAAACTATGAAGAACAAACTTAAAAATTGAGGCAGCTAAAGATGATGCAATGGCATACATACTGTAATTTCTAACCAGTGGTCACATCAGGATTAATAAACAATACTACTCCATCTTTTTTTTGTGAACTCAACATACTACTCCATCTTAATTCCTCACTGCCGTAGCATGATGATGGATGGACCATGTCACCATATTATAGATGTCTAGTCAAATTTAAGTAGGAGAGGAGAGAATGAGACTTGAGAGGGACAGGACGGGACGGGACTTGCTTGGACAAAGCAGTCATGGAAGTGGAGCCTGAGCAGGGAGGCCCCATGCGAGGCTCCTGTGCAACCGCGGCCGTCACGGCGGACTTGATGGTGGCCAGAGCTCTGGGACACGACCTGGAGTAGAATGTCGCCGACAGTTGCGCCGAGGCCACCGCTGCTAGGCACAAGAGCACCATCACGGACAAGTTAGAAGCACCAGCCATGACCAGCAGTATACTCTAACTCTAAGCAGTCAGCACTACCACACCATAATGCAATATGCAGCTCTACTGCTGCAGTCCTATTCAGGGTTAAGTGTTTCTTGACTTGATGACTCGATAGCTAGCCTGCAATCTGAATAACAGGCAATGCATGTCTGCGTTTATATAGTACTAGGGTTCATGCATGTTTGGTTATTTTTGCTAGCTCCCGTGACAGTCTGTTGGTAACATGTGACGCTGCATGTTTGTTGGCCATTGGTACATATATTGATAGAATGGTTTGCCATATGCATTTTCAAGATATGGTTCCTGTCCAAATCGATGAATAATGAAGGCCAACGAATCAAGTGCTTTGCAGGCCAGACAATATATTGTTAGAGCCATCACTATCGTTGTCACTGTACTGTACGTACGATACATATATTTTTGAACGTTATAAGCTGAACCTTTTCAGTGAAAAAGGAAAGAACATTCTTAGCTGGTCATGTGTCCTGTCAGATAATTAAGATTTATTATACAATATAGATTAGAAACGAACATACCTACCAGATTGTCGCTCTCTTTTTCTTTCTAGCGCAAACCAGAATTTAGCTTTCCTGCTGGTCGTTATGTTACAAATTTCAATTGCGGAAAGAGATACAAAAGCATTCACTTTTCATTTATGCACAGAAGAGGTGAACTAGGGGGGAGAGCAGGGACAGCAGAGTAATTGATGATGAAACAAGAACCTATCCAGCCGCTCTACAGGGAAAAAAAAGACATAACTTGGAATTCAAGGGGAGTGGGGATGGATTTGCAACTTTTCACAAATCACATATATCATATTAAGAAGGAAATAGGAAGACCTGAAGCCTGAAGGTAAAAGAGAAAAATCAGTTTGTTCACTGAACTGAACACACATATGTTTCTTCGCGATAGGGCCATTCACCCATATGTGGTTGTCAGCCTACAATATATGCAACCATGCATGTACATTCAGAGTTTGAACTTTGAAGGTATCTTGATGCAATAAGGAAGCTGCATCCAAAAGAAAACATCAGTTTCTCCAGCCTCCACTGAAGACTGAACACGTGTGTTTGTTAGCCTGCAATGCAACCATGGCAGTTACCAGTTGCCAGCCATGCAGAATTTGTCTGGCGTTGAAACCCTGTGTTGAGAATGGAGAAACGTCGTCGATAACTGACCCGAGTGATTGCGATACGCCCCCGCAAGTGGCTGACGAGAGCAATATTATACTAACCTGCCTGATCCCAACGTATTAGCTGCAGAGTTGTGCTTATCCTAGCTGTGTTATTGTGACTGCTCTCAAGCCTGCCGCAGGTTACTGTCTGTCAGTTACCAAACAGTCAAAGACATGTTGATAAAGCAGCCAGCGACGCGACATGCTCAACTTTGACAGTCTGCTAAAGTGCTAACTGGAGCACCAAGTACATTCCAGAAAATCGATCTCGTTGAAACATTCCGAAATAGGCGTCGCTTTATTTCTAGAAGACCGAACTGTATTCACGGAGACAGATGAAATATTGTGGCTGTACTGTATTTTTGTTACCACGCAGGAAACAGCGCCACATTCCGGCAAAAACGACTGTAGAGTTGCAGCTGCGGCACGCGCGCCGCTGTCACTTGTCAACGGCAGTCAGAAACAGTAAAGCATCTCAAGAAAAACTTGCACAAGATGCCAGATTGCTAGCTTATTATTAGTAGTAACATACTCTGCACTATTGTTAGAGTAGCTGGCCTGACTCTATAATTTCTACAGGAATTGGAAATGCCCTTTTATTTCCCATCAGAACAGCTGGCAGGCTCACATTTTCAATGGCCTTTTGCAGTGCAAATTGCAGGTTGATGAATCCGTTCAAAGGTGACGTCTATTTGGCACCAAACATGCAATGTCTACTAGCACAAAATACATCGTTTTCTCGGTCTCCTTTTGCAGCAGGGGTTCAAGAACTTCTACGCGAGGAGACAACAAGGGCAAGACTTGCGTGACGCATGAGGTCAAAAACTTTCAAGGAAACGACGATCCCAGTATCCTCTGGATCGGCTTGCAGCTGACTAGTAGAGTAGTAGTTCGCCGGCTGCTGGTGACGTTGAGCGTAGGTACAAAGAGTTCGGTCGTGTGCTTGGCACAACCAATGGATGCTGGCGTGCAACTTGCATTGATATGCCAACAACTAAATATATAGCTAGCATATGCCAATACGCAAAACGTTGACATAACCATATACCCCCACATACCGGTCCATTTTATCCAGCGCACACGTATATCAAGATTCGAACTTTAAAAACTTTGATTAATAATTAGGCTAATAATTTTTACTATTATAATGCAAACTTTATATGATTAGATTTATAAAGAATTATACTACTTAATGATTATAACTTTATATAAGTATAAATAGTATAATATAAAACAATTGAATGGTCAAAGTGTAATCTAGGAGACCATGTCATTCTAACTTACCAAATAAAATGGACCGAAGGGAGTATAATACTCTATATATGTATCCAAGTTACACACCTCTCTATTACTATTCTATCCCTTATAATAATAAAAAAGACAAAGTTCCAAGCTGTTCTTTCATCCAGACCATTCAATTAGGCCCAACTGTTCGGTCGCTCAACAACCCAACAGCCGGCCCACTCGTTTATCCGCTCGCCTTAGCACAAGTTGAGTTGTGGCCGAGATAAAGGATTTTTGACCATGCCACTAAACAAATCATCCATGCCGCCCTTGTAGAGAGAGAGAGAGAGAGACTATGGATACAGATGCAAAAAAAATGTATAGAATACCAAAGTCTAGAAAAAGTCTAAATTACTCCCTCTAAGTTTGGACAATGTCCATATAAACTACTATTACTAATTGGAGGCTCCAACGAAGGCACCATGTTAATTCTCACCAGATGCGCTAGAAAAAAAAATAAATCTTACAAATTCTCACAATAATTAGAAAAATCAAGCCGTATATTTAATAAGATTTAATTATCACTTGAAATAATAGCCACAAGATCAACCATTTGTTTTTCTAAAAAGTTACCCACCATTGCCATTTTGTTTGATTTACTCCCCTCAACTTTTTTAGGGTTTGTTTAGATACACTCGTATCCACCTTAATGCATGTGTACTAGAATGGATTGAGTTAGATACGAGTGCATTCAAACAAAGTCTTAGTTGGTCCAATCTAACCCTAACTTGATTTGGCTTTTTTATTTCTTAGGTACAGTTTGAATTTTGATCTTAAAATTAATTTCTACGGTGACAAAGGGCATCATATATTATGTTAAAAAATATAGTATTAATTTTTCATGAATATGTTTAATTTTGAATTTCTATGTGTTTTTTAATATCCTAACCTGTCAAAATAATATGAAGAAAAGTTATTATGTGTTTTTTATTATAAACCATGATGTTCACTATCCCCTAGCAAACATTGAAATTAAAACTTAACTTTCACACGGAGAAACAAAAAAAAATCCTTGTTAAGCGGTAACTTGGATCATATGCCATAGTTGTAGGGAGTAGAGGGAACCAAATATTTGTTTAGGGGGATTATTTGAACATTGTCTAAACTTGAAAGGAGTCATGTAGACTTTTTGTTTCTTGCATTTATCACAACCTAATATATATAGAGATTGCAGAGTATCTATGTGTTAGATAACAAACACAAAGAGATCATATACAAATTTAAGTTGCATGTGTTGAAAACCTCTATGTTTTATTTGCCACCTGAATCCATGATATTCTAGCCGGTACTAATGAAGGCACGAGTTAATGAACTAAGTCTGTGAATTCGTACATACATACGCAGCTTAATTTGAAGTCCGTGCACATGGAAAAACAATATAAGTAGAATGCGCATGTGTTCCCCTGGCGTCCGACGCCCCATGAGCATGTGATAGGATGCATGGGACACTGAATTTTCTTTCCATGCGTGCGTGCGAGGGCCTAGCTATCTCGCGAGAGCTATAGCAACAGCAAGCGACGTTCATTTCGCGCGCGGTTTCAACGTAGCCCGGAAGGCGATCGATTTTTGTCTGACCCTGTTGCCGCCGGCCGCGCCGAGTGGCCGGGTTGGGCACACGTCGGTTTCGATCAGTTAGTTTCACGGGGACGGAGCTGCTGGTAGCATATGCACATGCCATCGTTCCACTAGTGACAGTGATGATCGGTCGCTTGGGTCGTTGGGCTCGCTCGATTGCCAGCATCTCGGCGACTGGTCTGTTCGGCCGGCGCACAGGTTTTTGTCTCAAGTTTCTATGGAATAATCGTGCGCCGCGGCGAGACTTGCGGCAAATGCGGATGTACGTACGGCGCCAAAATAAATAAATATACACTGTGTATGATCACATCAGTTTGTTGAGCTGAATCCGTGCTTGTCCGCTCACGTACATACGCTGCTTCTGAGTCTTCTCGTCTCCCATTTCTGCCTCCCATAATGTTTCGCCTTTGTATCAAGGAAACTCCTCCACATATAGAGCCTTTTACATGTATATCATTATAAAAGTTCAGTCCAATATGTATGCCCTTAAAAAGTTTGAGCATATCTGTGTATATAAGTTCAGCTTTGTTTTACCTTCTACGTTATTCCGTCCGCATCTGCGAATGTCATGAAAAAGGTCCAAAATACCCTCGGACCCATCCCTTTCCTCTCCTCTTCTTCACGTACGGAGCACGCAGAGAAGGTCGGCCGGTTGCCGATGATGGCCGACGAGGGTCCACCGGCCCTAGCCGTGGTCGCGCCTGGTCCTAGCTCGGCCGGTTGCGGACAGGAGCGGCCTAGCCGCGGCTGCAGACGCCCTGGCGGACGGAGCTCCGGCAATGGCGGGCTACAGGGGCGGAGTTGGCGAGATGAGGAGCTTTAGAGGTGCGGTGTGACGAGGGGAAAGCGGCACTGCGCCTAGCTGAGGGAGGGGAGGCGCGGAGGACATGGGCTGCGGCGGCAGCGAGCTCTGCCGTCCATCAATGACCGTCACCGGAACCCGCCCACCATCGCTATAGCTGACGCCGGGGAAGCTTAGGAAGGCCTCCAACCCTAACCCTAACCAACAGAAACATAAGCTAAAAGGGAAGGGTATATACACCGGTCATCGATTCCGCAACTCCTCCCCAACCCCGGCGCCAAAGTGAACACCGGAGACGTGGAGGAATCGACAAAATTGAGGCCGGAAGATGGAAATCGCCTGGTATCTTACTGTAGCAGGGGAAAGAAGCATCGGGAGGAAGACGACTCGGGGGCCCATTTGTTGGTAGCTTGTGAATTAAATGTTTCTTTGGTAGCGATAGCACGAGAGCGTTTGTGCGGTAGGCGCGGCTTTACAGGCCCATTTATATGGGCTTTTTATGTTAGGTCCAATTCCAATACATAACTCTGGTTTAAAAGCAGCCCATCTGGAAGAGCCCATAACACGTAGGAAATAAAAGCCTCTCCGAAACAAGGCCCCCTTCTCTCCTCGAATTTTTTTATTTTTAATTTTTTTTAAAAAAATTTACAAAAATAATTTTTTGTTTCGAAATATGATAGAACTAGTCGCCTACAGTGGGCGTTTTTTAAAAAACGCCCACTGTCTGGGCGTTATATGTGACATGGCACCGAGGCGGCCGCCGCCGGTGCCGGCTCTTGCTGGTGGCCCACTTGCGCCCAAAAAACGCCCACTGCGTGGGCGTTTTTTGGTGGCGAGGGGGCCGCCTATAAAAGAGCGCGCTGTTTTGCGGGCGGACCTCGGAGCAGCAAAAAACGCCCACTGTATGGGCGTTTTTTACGCGGCAGGGGGACCGCCTGCAAAACAGGCGAGGCCGGCCGCGCTCATTTGCAGGCGGCCCCCTCGCCCCCAAAAAACGCCCACACAGTGGGCGTTTTTTGGGGTCCTCCTATATATACCCAGCCCCCTCTTCAGATTTTCATTATATTCACTAAATTTTCCAGAAAAAAGAAAGAGGAGAGGAGGGAGGAGAAGGAAGTAAACGGCGAAGCCCTGCCAGTTTGAGACCTCGGCTTTTAGGTAAGTTTCTCATACATTACAAGTCTGTTGCTATGCATTAGTGAAATATAATGTGCACTAGAGTTGTTTAGTTTTTAGTTGACTCTGGGTAGATCCATGAGTAGTATGTATATTAGATCTATAAATAATGATGTTAGAGCATTGCAGTTCATGTTAGAAATAATGATGGTTCTTCTATGCTTTAAACAATGGATTGCATGATTTGAAATGTGACGAATATCGAATTTTCTCTGAATAGATATGTTTAGGGTTTAGGGTTTAGGGTTTAAGAATAATGATGTTTATGCTATGCTTTAAACAATGGACTGCATGATTTGAAATGTGACGAATATCGTATTTTCTCTGAATAGATATGTTAAGCAAAGTGATGTTTCGGTTGTTCCATGGTAGTGGCACTGTCAGATATGGCCCGTATGGTATAGATCTGTCTGAATTTGGGTTAACACTAAAGGGGATAGATAGGCCAGCGGAAAGAAATTTTGGGTCAGTGTGTAACTGGTTAATGAGAGCATTTCATATCAACCCAGAGGTTAACACAATAAAAGTAAATGTAGTAGTCAACCGTGGCAACGAAGAATGGTTCTGAGAATTGATGTCGGTAGATTGCACCGAAACATGAAAATGGTACGTAGAAAATGCATTGCAGCGGGGCTGGGAATCCAGCATTTTCATGGAGGTGCACGATAAAGACAATGCAACCTTGCAAGATGTGAAGGGTACAAGCATGGTTAGGACTGATGCTGAAATAAAAGAGGAAAACGACCATGCTCAGCAAGAAGAAGAACAGGGACATGATGTGCAGGAAGCAGAAAGAGAAGGAGAAGCCAGTGAGCCGAGAGGCTTGGCAGATGAG